>CAIGRS010134041.1:0-10852 GCA_903798395.1 Fraxinus floribunda
TTTTCCACATCCAAATTTGGTCTCAATATGAGGCTGAGAATCGGTGCAACCTTTTTCAGCTTGAAAGTTGATATGTAATAATGTTTTGGCTAAATTTCATCCCTTTGACTCCTTTCTTCATCCAATTGACCTCTAATACTCTCTAATCTTCATCACAAGGTTAGAAACAAGTTTAGAATATTTGCACTTTAGTCCCTGAACTTTTACTTTCTTCCATTTTGGTCCCTTTTCACTTATTCTTCCAAATGATGTCATATCCGTAGAATTGCCACCTAAATCAAAATATGAACGTAATGAGTATATTTTGGCACAAAATAAACATACGAGCGCATAAAAAAGAGGGAAAAATATGTATTTTACATTCTTATCATGACATCTGGTTTCAAAAATAAGTTGCCAAAATTTAAGTTGGTGGTAGATGATGGAGAAGAAGATCTTGAGCCACATCTCAGTGTCTTTGAATGTATCGAAAGAAAGGAATCCAGAAAAGATGAAGGTATCTTGTGTGCTAGATGTAAAGAAGTGAATGAAAAACTTGGAACGTGGCAAAATCACCATCGTCCTAGCAGGGCGTCGAGTTTCCAACCCAATAGAGGACAAAGTATGCCATTCTATAGGAAATCACCTTTTGAAAGACAGTTCAGATCGATAAATTATGGGAGAACATTCAGGCCGCAACCTCACCAACAGAATGTATGGCATTCATTCGAGTATAATGCTGGAAGAATTGTACCCTTCAATGAAATGACCAGAACCCAACAAAAGCATTTCCAACGAAATTATGGACGAATGATGAGACAACAGCAGGGATCATCACATCCTAAGGCACCTAAACTGCTTGAGGTGGCTAACCAAAATGTCCTCAAGGATGATAAGGAAGCTAGTATAAGTGAGTCAATGGAGGAATTGCCAGAGAGTTCTTCCAGGAGATCAAAATTTGAGCACGAAAAGAAGGATGAGGATGGGAAAGATCCAGAGCGACTCCTTACTATCCAATTTGACACGTTACCTCATGTTTTGGCTAATAATTACTTACTAGCCAACGAATTTAGAAGTAAAGAAAACGAAGAGGAGGAAAAGAAAGATAATGAGGAAGAAACTTGTGTACATGAATGTGAAAAGGGCCAAACATCTCAGGAGGTGTATGGTGAAGACGAAGATGCCATCATGACTGATATCGAAGAGGAAATTGATTTAGAAGAAGAGAGGAAAAGAAGATGAGTGTCACATAATACTTTATTGAAGTAGCTGTATCAGGAAGGTGTCCGCAAAGTAGATTTGCTTTGGGAACCGTCTGGGCGCTCCTTTGACTTCTACATATTGTATGGAATGAAAGAAATGTGGGTTACCTCCAAGAATATTCCCTCCACTTAGAGGTTGGATAACTGAAGAAGAAACGTTGGGAGAAGGTAAGGAAGAAGTCCAAGAAATGGAGACCCAATGTGAGATATTGCACATGGACCTGTCACGAGGAGATAATTCAACGGAAGAAAAGCAGGAGGTGGAAATCGATGCAGCTGAAAAGGTCATCTTTAAGAGACCAACTATAAAATTAACTAAGCACTTGAGGTCATTGTACATGAAGGCCTTAGTTAATGGTATACCTGTGGAAAAGGTGCTCATCGACAATGGAGCAGCCATAAATACCATTCCATCTAGAATGATGAGGAAATTTGCGAAGACAGAGAGCAACATGATCCCCACAGAAGTTATTCTTACGAGTTTTAACGGGAGAGCCACTTCAGCTAAAGGAGTGATGTCTCTGGACATAACGGTAGGAACAACCACTAGGACCATAGTCTTCTTTGTGATAGATGATCTTACCAGTTACAATGTATTACTAGAAAAAGATGGGATTCACAGGGGCCATTGCATACCTTCATCGCTTCACCAATGCTTGATTTTTTGGAATGACAAAGTCGAAGCGGAGGTGGTGCAAGAAGACCATAGAATGGACCTCTCAAGGTAGTACAAGATGGGGATGAAACTAAAATTGTAGCACAAAGCGATGAGCCATTTTCAGTAGACGTATTTACTGAGATGTTTAGTTAGATGAAGCCAAACATAATGGCCCTGGAAGAGCCAGTAATTGGCAAAAAGATAATCAAGAAGATCTAATGAGTTGTAAACAGTGAAAAGATATAGCCGATATCCAGGCCTTCAACGCCAAATTAATGGCTTTCAATAAGGAATGTAAAGAAAAGATGAAGGAAGAAGCAGCACTTAGGACATTGAGAAACAAGGTAGCAGTGTTCGAACTGGAGCAGAACATTGGCCGAGAAGTCAACAAGGTAGATTGCTTAGAAGAGGAAGTACTTGCAAAGGACCCAGATGATAAAGTAATGAGGATCATAAAGATCGGGCATCCTCAAGCACAAGACCCCTTGATAAAAGTGAACATTGGCGACGAAGGGAAGATCATCCAACATTTGTGAGCCAGATACTAGGTCAAGAAGTACGTGACAAATTAATCGCTTTATTAAGGGAGTATAAGGATTTCTTTGCTTGGGAATATGAACACATGCCTGGTTTAGATAAAAATTTGGTAGAATATAGGTTACCAACTAAACCAAATTTTAAACTTCATAAACAACCTCCTAAATGTTTTGCTTGAGGTAAAGAAAGAGATAGAGCGATTGTTAAAGGCAGGCTTTATTAGAACATCCAGATACGTTGAGTGGTTATCTAATATCGTACCGATGTTAAAAAAAAAGAATGGTAGTATTCGGGTGTGTATAGACTTTAGAAACTTAAACTTAGCCACACCCAAAGATGAATATCCAATGCCTATGGTAGATTCTTTAGTAAACTCAACTAACAGGCACGTAATGTACTCCTTTATGGATATTCAGGATATAACCAAATTTGCATAGCTGAAAAAGATGTACATAAAACTGCATATAGGTGCCCTGGGGCTTTAGGATGCTTTGAATGGGTGGTTATGCATTTTTGCCTAAAAAAATGCAGGGGCAACTTATCAAAGGGCAATGGATTTAATTTTTCATGACATGATCGGCCAATTCATTGAGGTATATGTAGATGATATAGTGGTCAAGTTGGTTAAAGAGGAAGACCATTTTGAACAGTTAAAACGCTCATTTGAACGAATGAGGCAGTACAAACTAAAATTGAACCATCTGAAATATGCATTTGGTGTTAATGCAGGGAATTTCCTTGATTTTTTAGTGCATAAAAGAGGAATTGAACTTGATAAGAATAAGGCGAAGGCCATTTTAGAGGCCAAACTGCCTAGTAATAAGAAAGAGTTGCAAAGGTTTCTAGGACAAATAAACTTTTTGAGACGTTTCATCTCTAATTATGCAGGGTGAACGAAAACTTTTTCACCTCTTTTAAGTTGAAAAATTAGGACGAGTTCGTCTAGAAGGAAGAACATCAAAGGGCTTTTGACAGCCTGAAGACATTTGTCAAGTCCACTAGTGTTAGTATCACCCATTCAAGGAAGTCCAATGAAGGTATACATTTCGGTTGAATAGGAATCGATAGCTAGGATGGTCGCGCAAGAAGACTAATTGGGCGAAGAAATGACAATTTACTATTTGAATAGATAGTTAACAAAATGTGAATGTAATTATTCTGCGATCGAAAAACTATGTCTTGCTTTATACTTCACATGTACAAAACTAAGGGCTTATCTATGGCCCGTAACTGTTTACTTAGTTTCTAATATTAATTTGGTTAAATACATATTTTCTCACCCTATTTTACATCAAAGGATAGGTTTGTGGACTTTGGCATTATCAAAATTTGAAATACAATACATACCTCAGAAGGCAGTTAAAAATCAAGCATTGGCTAATTTTTTAGCCGATCATCCATGCCTTGATATGTCTAAAGAAATAAAATTGGAAGTTGATTCGTTGGAACTAAAACCTTGGGTTTTATACTTTGACAGATCAAAAACTTATGGAGGTGCAGGAGTAGGAATAGTTTTATAAAACCTTTGGGGGTTTATTATAAATTCACTTTCACTTTGGATAGAATGTGTACCAACAATCAAGCTGAATACGAAGCATTGATTATAGTTTTAGAGTTATTAAATGAGTTAGGAATGAAGAATGTAATCATTAGGGGCGGTTCTCAATTAGTAATTTACCAATTTAGTTGTGATTTTAAATGTCAGAGTGATTCTGTCATAAACCAATATGAAATCGCCCAAGAATTACAAGAATTATTAGAAGAATTTGATCGAGTATAGCTTCAATACGTTAACAGGATGTATAACGATTTAGCAAATGAATTAGCCCGAATGGCTTCGGGTTATTCAAAGGTGCTAAACTTGGAATCTACTTGTGAGTATGGAGTGATATTACCTATGGTAAAATGGAGGGCAAGAAAGGTTAATGTTCACTGCATACAAGATGGAGATGCAATAGATTGGAGGACATAAATAAAAAGGTTCCTAAAAGAGCCTAACACAAAAAGTGATAGAAGAATGAAGCTACGCTCACTAAACTATGTACTAATATATGAGGAGTTGTTCAAAAAAATCCCGCCGGTGTCATATTGAAATGTGTGAGCTTGCAAAAAGCCAAAACAATTATGATCGAAGTACATGAAGGAATATGTGGTGCCCATCAAGCCAGCCAAAGAATGAGGTGGTTAATTATCAGGAGTGGATACTTTTGGCCCAAAATGGGAGAATCATGCGTTCAGTACACGAGAAATTGTTTAGCGTGTTAAAAGCATGGTCCAATACAAAGAGCGCCAACAAGAGAAATAGCATCATTATTAAACCTTGGCCGTTCAAAGGCGGACAATAGATTTGATAGGAAAGATTTATCCCCCGTCGTCCAAGCAACATACGTTTATAATAGCTGCTAATTATTTCTTCACTAAGTGGGTAGAAGCAATACCTTTAAAAGAGATTTCTCGAAAAAGTATTGTAGACTTTATTCGTGACCATATTATTTCTAGATTTGGGATACTACAAACCCTAATGATAGATCACAGAATTTCTTTAAATGGGAATCAAGTGAAGGAATTCTTGAGCGAGTTTGGAGTTAAACTAGTGAACTCCACGCCTTTTTATGCTCAATCGAATGGACATGCAGAATCTTCGAACAATATTTAAAGAAACATCATAAAGAAAATGATAAATGAAAATGTCAGGAGTTGGCATCAATGTTTGAACAAAGGTCTATGGGCTTATAGGACGTCACCACGTTCGAGCACCTAAGTAACTCCTTTTCAACTTACTTATGGACAAGAAGTGGTGTTGCCTATGGAAATGAATGTACAATCGATTAGAGTAGGCTTGTAAAATAATTTAAGCGATGACGAATATGTAGAATCACTAGCCCAAAGTTTGTTAGAACTAGACGAGTTAAAATTGGACGTCCTGGACAGGTTGCAGGTTCAAAAATGAAAAATGGCTAAGTTTTATAACAAAAAAGTTGTAGCCAAGTCTTTTAGCCTGGGCGGTTTAGTTTGGAAAACGATATTCCCTTTGGATAGCAAAGATCCAAAGTACGACAAATGGTCATCCAATTGGGAAGGACCATATAGAGTGAAAAACATATTGCCTAATAGAGCTTATCATTTGGAAGATTTAGATGGTACGACACATATAAGGTTTATCAATGGTAAATATTTGAAGAAGTATGTTCCTTCCATATGAGAAAGTGAACAGATACAAGAAATTCTTATGAAGCAAAACCAAGATGTCAGGTACACGCCATGTTATCAAAACAAATAAAATAAATTGGATGCTTACGTTCAAATAAAATAAGAGCGACGTACGCTCAAGTAAATATTTTATTATCGAGTACTTTTTACAAACCAAGGGATACAAAATATAAGTGGTCTATAAGCAGCAATTGGAAGCAGGATACCATCTTTCTCCTATCAACTATTCTTTTTCTTATCAACTACTACGGAAAAAGGGTAGATTGGCCTTCATCGCCTTCCTAAATACATCGCTGCAACGATAAGAAAATAGGTGGAGAAGCACTCTCAACAAGAAATTATTTCACATCACGAACTCCCATTGGAGATCATAAATGGAAAGGGTGCTGAGAAGATCTTCATTGACCATAGAACATTTCCTATACATCCCATACCAAAAAAGATGTCAAGACAGATGGTGAACTTGGGAAAAGAAGGATTCGTTTTAGATTGAAAGAAGGAAAGATCAACCATTTGAATGCCTAGTGATGACACCAGATGGGTTGTCAGGGAAGTGAGGATGAAGACAACATGCGTATAACAAGTACATAGCTTTATAGAGGCTTGAAGGTGAAGAGACAGAATACGAATAGCCAGATAAACGTGTAGTAACCAAAATTGAAGGTCCAGATCTTGAAGAGGTGGTAGAATACCAAGAGTTTTATTTCATCTAAAGATTCAACGAGAGGAAATGTACATGAATATTGCACAATGTTAGTACTTAAATATTTAGGAGGGTATTGATGATTAAAGAGAATGTCACTTGTATTGCTCAGAATTCATATAAAAGACATCATATGGATGAAAAAAAATCGTTTTTTTATTAATAAAAATTGGCTGCCAATACACGTTCAGCTAATGGTGGCTACATTACAAAATTACAAGGATAAACTATAAGACTAAATTGTTTTGCAAAATAGGCCAAAATATCAATATTTTAATTACAACTCGCCCCAAAGAGAGCGAACCCATTCTCTAAGTTTTCCCCATTCCTCGTCCTATTCAGTGGAGGCAGTAGATAGCGTGGTCATAAAGCCCTCGTCAACTTCCAGCTTTGAATAATGCTCAACTAAAGATTTGCTTCGCTCAACTTCTTGAGAAGCAGTGTGTTGTTGGGTAGCTAGCCTGGCATTGCAGTCATCCATTTGTGCTTGAAACTCCTTCATCTCTGTAGCTAGACTTACCATCAAAGAATCTCAACCATGGCCTTAAAAGAGATTTCATTCAGATTGACCGTGGCCTTCTCAATCTCCTGAAGCAAAGACTCCTTCTCATTCATAGCACGAATGTACTGAGTCTTTTTTGCTTTTAGCTCAACATTTTTGGCCAGCAAAGAGCTGATATTTGAGTGGATAATCTCCAACGTCAGCTTGAAATCAGATGACATTTTGAGCGAAGGAAGCTCAAGTGCTTAAGCCATTTTTGTTCTTAAGTGCTTAAACTTGTCTCTTTGGCTAGAAGCACTGGCCCTATTAATGTTCATATCCATGAAGGAAACATATTCAAGTATTGACTGCTTGAGAACATTCATGTTTTCTTCCAAGGATGCAGTAGATGAAGTAGAAGGACGACTGACTGAAGATGAACGAGAAGTAGTGCTTGTTTTTACTTGTTTCCAAAAAGTAAACAAATCCTGGACGGAGCGCAAAATCGCATCAGTGCCCCGTAAAGAAAATGCAAATAGTTAGCATTTTTGTTACAGTTAATGAAGTAAATATGAAAGACGAAACAGAGGATACCTCGTCAGTAACTTCAGAAAATTGGGGCACATCACTGGTTGATCCAATCACCTAGGTGACTTTCCTTTATCAGAACTAGCAGGCTCTTCCACAATGGGCTGACTCACGAGAATCTCTGCAAGAGGCAAATGACAATGAGTTAAAAAAAAAGCCAACAATACAAATAAGAGAAATGACCATAAATCTGTAGTACCTTCTAGTTCAACGCATGAGGGGTCAACGCCCTGAGAAGATGGAAGTTCTTCAATCGAATGTGCAACCAAAAACTCTTGGCCTACAGGTAAAATCCTTTCCCCAAATGATTTAGATGAAAATGCACTGTCAAGATTTTAGAAAAATAAGGAGGAACAAGCCATGTTTGGCCAAATCCAAGCCGACGAACAAAAAATTGGGGAGCATAAACTTCAACCCCTACCTTGGTATTTGTCCTAGTCAAAAGGTCATGGAACAATTCTTTCTCGATCAAAAATTGAGCCCAAATGGGCAAAGAGGTGCTCACATTAGATATGGTGGAAGGAATTTGCACATAGGCTGGGACTTGGTGAGCGAAAAAAGGGAAGAAGGAAGGAGTTGAATTTAAAGTATAAAAGAAGGTGAAGACATCCCTATTGGACATGTTTATAGGGCTTAATTGATGGATGAATTGCCCGTAACAACTAACTAATCTAGGAGGGGCACCAAGTTGTGAAAAGTATGTTCTCAACCACAATTGAGCGAGTTAGAGAGGCCCACTGTCGTAGGAGACGCACCATTCCTTAATTGGAATTGAAGAAAAGCCATGCCTCTATAAAAGGTAGCTAAGAATAATGAACAGAGGTTCAGAGGCCTACCACGTGCTAATTCATGTGCTATGAGCAGGTAGGCCATAAAAGGTTTCATGCTGAGCACATAAAGAACATATTTACAGATCCAAACTTGGAGAAAGGCAACACGTTTGGTGTGGGTGGGTTTAGTACCAGTCTTGTTACAGAGTTTTTACATACCCGAATAAGAATTAGTGAGTTTCTTTTCAAATTTGGGGCAGCAGCAGTAACCAAAAGGGAAGGAAAAATGGTATCACCCAGAGGCGGAAGGTTAACATAGGCTCCAACATCTGTCACAGTAATGGACATTGGCCAAGTGGGAATATAAATGTATTGTACTCTGGAGACCAAAAACTCAAAGTAATGGGAAAAAGTACAGGATCGTAGATTGGGAAACGTAGAGCAATTTCTAACAAGTCCGAAATATTAGCACGATAAAAAATTGCCTTGGTGGGGCCATGATTTACCATACGTGTATGCCAAAAAATGAAAGGTAGAATCAATTTTAAGCCAAGTACGAATACCTAGATTACGGATTGGTTTCAATGGAAAAGGATTCAGAAAAGAAGGGTCTTGAGTGCAAGGGAACAACTGGCCTACCGCAGCTTGCCCCACTGAATGAGCATCATTAAATGATGGACCCAGAAAAAACTCATTGAGATCAGGATTGGCTGCCGAAAGCACGGGGTTTACATATGGTCTTGTAAGTAGCTGTTGGAAATCTTCGAAACTAAGGGAGTTGTTTGAGGTCGCCATTTGCTAAAAACTCTAATTTTCTTGGGGGTTTGAAAATACAAAGTGCTTGAACAGAGAAGCAAGAGGATGAACGGCGAGTTTTATAGAAACACGGCAATGCAGATTGTGGGTATAATGGTATGGTGAAATAGCATACTTCATGGTTTATATGAGTAGTGAAATATTATACTTCTTTGAGATAGAAGGTCTCCGCAAAACAAAGCAATGATTAAGATTCTCCGCCTTTCTGAGATTTCAAGTATTGCGAGAGAATACAAAGAATAAATATGGTATAAAATTAATGTTTGATATTAACTTTTGCCATATTTGGGGATAATTGTTGACAAACAAAAATGAGACCCAGTTAAATGGCCCAAAGAATGGAGATCAATTAAGAAATCCCAAGGATAGGCCCAAATAAGGCCATGTTAAAAATCTAAGATGGAGTTATGTAGCAGAGACCCATCATTATCAAAGCCTGCAAAACGCCCAAGATCATGGCGAATATAGCGCCTCTTTTTTATTCAGAGCGACGACCCCTTCATCGCTCAATCCCACGACACATTTGGGATCTGGGCGAATATAATGTCTAGTTGATATCTAAGGCGACGACTATTGACCTAGTTAATGGGTAATCTCATCGCATTCCACGACCCAAGAATCTCGTAGGCAAATAGTTAAATAATGGGAATAATGACAGCAGTTAAAGGCAGTAGTTTATTGACAAGTCAGCCATTATAGAGAAAGTGGGTAGTTACAAGGCGACAGCGGTTATCAAACGGTTCCACAACAAAAACCGTCAAAGGAGTATAAAAGGGAAGAGAAGACACGGAAGCAAACCCCCGATCAAATCACTCTCGAATAGAGACTATGTAATTTCGTTTTCTTTTAAAAGAGTCTTCGAACTTTCAATTTCTTCGTATGCTTGTGCCCCTGGAAGCATTTTCGCTTCATGCTAATTGTAATCTTCATAAATAAAACACCCATCATTGAGACTTTGTCTCGAGAGGCTTGTTCCTTATACAATCATTTGAATCTTTTAATTGTTAGCGATACCCGACTTTTCGTGCAAAACAATGAGCCATAAATCTTTTGTATTTAATTGAATTTATAGTTTAATGATACAAGTGATATTACCTAGATTGGTGTTGAGCATCAGTGTACTGAATAACATTACTCTCGAGCAAAATGTTTTAGGGTAATACATAGTGACGATTATAGGCATCAAAATCCAAGAATTATAACTTAAAGGCATCAAATTTGAGCTGAAATCGACCTACATTCTACCTATAGAAAAACACAAGGAAAACCATGAGATACATAAAAAGTTTTAGAAGTACTCAAAGCCAATCAAACACCTAAATCACAATAAACTAGAATTTGTAAGACAAGATATCTATACAAATTTTAATTTTTTTATGCTAACAATCCTTTACTACGCTAAAAATGAGCATTCGCAACATATAAAAGACAACATTCGGTAGTTAAATGTTGCTAAAGGGGTCTATTGCAACATTTTAGTAAGTGGATGTTACTATTGATTAATATAATTGAATTTTAGAAACATTTTATAAATAAACGTTGCAAAATGTGTCTTTCGCAATGTTTGTCCAACGTTGTGAAAAGTCTGATTTTTTACAACGTTTATTAAACGTTATAGAAGATCAACTTTTCGCAGCGTTTAATAAACGTTGCAAAAAGTATCTTTCGTAACGTTGCGAAAAGTTTGATCTTTTGCAACGTTTATTAAGCCCGTGTTTGACACCCATTTTGAAGAAAAATTTGATTTGAAATAGTGATTGATGGAAGAATGTGTGATTAAAAAGTAATGAGAATTTTTGGGTTTATGTGTAATATTATTTTATTGATAGAATTTGTGGTTGAAATGAA
>CAIGRS010134068.1:0-10400 GCA_903798395.1 Fraxinus floribunda
ATGTCATTAGTTATATTTATGTAGTGTTGTTATAAATGTTAAAAAATTTAATTATGGTACGGAACCGAACCGAACCGAACCCGAACGGTTCCATAATTATATTTGGACCCGATGAGTCCATTTATTAAATACCCAAAAATTCTGGAACCAAGCAGAACTGAACCGAACCGAACCCACGGACACCCCTAATTTGAATAGCTAAGTCCTTGTTAACTTTCCTGCCTACGTGGATTTTTTACGTGGCACTTTGATTTGAGTCTCGGTGGCAAGGCATAACAATAATCCCCCAAGTCTAGGCATGAATATTTATGTAATGCATGGACTTGTGTATATAAAATTTTGTTGTAGTGGGTTGTTTTTACCAAACCACAATAGTTCTCCAAGTCTAAATATAAACATTTATTTTACAATTAGAAATAAAATGTAGCTACGCGTAAATTATCTAATAGTGTTATCCGAAGTGGTCTACCTTGGAACATTTCACTTTCTAGGATTACGACTTGCTAATTACGAGGAGCCTGATTTTAAAACCTTTGGGGAACACGAGGCATCCTCAATTATTGGGCCTAAATGATTTGCTGTCTTTGTACGTTTTCAAGAAAAAGTAGCTGAAGCAGTTCAACTTCCCACGTACCCAATCATTGGCATTTAATGTGTAATGATGGCTGTCGTGTACACGTCTTGCGAAGTCTAGGTGCATGACAACGTGTGAAGCAGACATTCTAATCTGGAAAGTCGAAGACAAAGCGGCAAATGTATTGAGTGGCTCAGATTAAAACTTCAAATGAACGATCAAACGATTCAGATCGACATCCAATGGCTGAGATTGAGAGCCTCTGCCTATAAAGGGCGAATATTCATGGCAAAAAATCACTTTGCCTTTCTGGAAATCAGTAATCCACTCTACCAAAAATCTCTATGTTTCCTTCATTTCTCCTTTGTATTTTCAATCTCTGGTGATACTCCACCATTCTTCAACCTTACTTGTAAATTTCTTAAACTTTATCTTAAAAAATCTAAATGGCATTTTCAAACTCTGCTGGGCAAAATGTTTTGTCTTCTGGAGGGTAGGAGAAATGAGATAGCCTGTGGGGCAACCAAAATCCCTTTATCTATAAATCTGACCCACCTAGCCAACCTTAGGGAAAAATACCATATCTCCCACTCCTGATGAGCGAGCCTACTTTTCGAGTCAAGGCTACATTGCCATCAACAAGTTCTTCCTAAAGGCTGGGCTACACCTGCCTCTTCATTCGTTATTTAAAGTTATCCTTCGGTTGTACGGGCTAGCCCTCACTCAGCTCATCCCCAATGCTTGAGTACAACTAGTGGGAACCTACTTCCTCTTAAAGGAAACTTTCCTTGGAGAGGACAAGCCTCTCCATGTATTTCAAACAATTTTTCAACCTCAGAGCCTGGGAAAAGATAATTCAAAAAGGTGGTACTCCATCTGTCTGTGGGGTCACATTCTCTTTTCATCCTAGGTCTTCCCTCCTCCATCAAATGATGGAAGGAGACGTGGTCTTGGGTAAGGGAAAAGTGAAAAGTGGTAGGAATGTGACGACGACACCGTCCTTCACGTAAAAGCTCCGACCTCTTGCTCCGAAGCCCTTGAGTGTCATATCTATTTTTTATTTTCTTTATATTGATGACCTTGATGCTAACAATGCTTCATGTTTGTTGTTTTATAGGGTCGGTTGAGAGCTTTAAAATTAAAGACAGCGAATGGGAAACCCAAACCGATATATATCATTGACCCTCAACGGACATCCTTATCCTCCCTCTGAAGTCCCAGCCGGGGAGAAGCTGTTGGCAGCTTCGATAGCTATAGCCTCTGAGGGCAGAAAAGGCCAGCTTTACGAGTGCAAATGTGGTCCATTTTGGGATCCAACTCTTTGTCAAATGTCTTCCCGTCTCCTCATAGGGATGGATCATCTCTGAAGAGGCTTCTCCCAATAATTTTGCCTCTTAAGAGGTATTTTTAATGTAGAAACAATTTGATAAAAGTCAATTTCATTAAATCAAGAACTGTACAAACTAGATATTTACATTATTACTGATGTATTTCTGTAGATGC
Organism: Fraxinus floribunda; assembly: GCA_903798395.1. NCBI lineage: Eukaryota > Viridiplantae > Streptophyta > Magnoliopsida > Lamiales > Oleaceae > Fraxinus > Fraxinus floribunda. The sequence goes on from CAIGRS010134068.1 coordinate 2,078, forward strand.
TCTGCATTCTACAGTGACGCTATGTCTTTCCATCCATATCTTCAATTTTATAGGTTCTAGGCCAAACCTCTTCCTTGATACGGTAGGGTCCTTCCCAGTTAGGATATCCTTCGGAGTACTAACCCTTTCAAGTGAAATGATTTCTTCTTTACTTTTGAATTGAAAATCATCACTCATTTCTTCAAGGAAGTCTAATTCACATCTTCTTATTTCGTCATTGGATATTTCATTGAAATGAATTCGACGAAGAGATGGCAGACCTACTTCAACTGGGCTCATAGTCTCGGCCCGTAAACCATAAAGAAATGAGTTTCTCCTATAGCAGTTCTGCTTATAGTTTGAATGGTCCAAAGGGCTTGGGATAGTTCATCAGCATCTAATTTTCTCTTAAGTGTGTACTTGATTGTTTTGTTAATAGCTTTCACCTGCCCATTTGCCTTAGGGTGATGTGGGGGAAGAAAAGTGTTTTTTAATGCCCAGCTCCTCACATAAGCTTTTGACTTTCGTATGATCAAATTGTCGACCATTGTCTGATACAATCGAATGGGAATTCCGAACCTACAAATGATATTTTTTCAGAGGAATTTGGAAGTATTGGCTTGAGTGATTTTAGTAAGGGGTTCGGCCTCTACCCATTTAGTAAAGTAATTGATGGCAATAATTGAAAAGTTAACATTGCCCCTCCCTTTAGGCAGGGGACTTATAAGGTCAATCATCCATATGGAAAATGGCCATAGGTTAGAAGCAACGCTTAGTTCCTAAAAAAATTTCCTTTAAATTGTTACAAAGCATTGACACTTATCGCATCTCTTGACAAACTATTGCGCATCTTTATTCAAGGTGGGCCAATAATATGCTTGCCTCAATACTTTTGTGATTGAAATGTACTTTTTTCATGAATTTCTAGATTCACGTAATTGGCTTGTTCTCCACCTATGCACTGAAGTAACGGCAAGGAGAATCTACATTTATATAGTGGAAGACGAAGTAAGTGGCTCGTCTTCTGAGTTTCTATGCCTCATTTTTTCAGAGGGTAATGTCTGGTCCTTAAAGAAAGATATGATTAGCATTATCCATAGTGGAGTATCCTCGACCCACATGATTTCTTCGCCAGTGATGGTGGAGGGTCTAGGAAGATGCTCTATTGGCACTAAGTGAGTAATTTAGAATCTTTACTGCTTGCTAGCTTTGAAAGGGTATAGACATGAGCATTCTCTGAATGTGAGATTTGCACCAAGTCAAATCTTTCAAAAGCGGAGATAAACTCCATAACCAATTTCAAGCATGCGGCCATAGACTTATTTATGGCTGAAAAATTGCTATGGACCTAACTCAATATAAGCTGGGAGTCACTGTTAATTACGAGCCTCTTTGCCTGCATTTCCCCGGCTAGTCTTAGGCCTGCAAGAGGGCCTCATATTCTGCTGTATTATTAGTGGCTTTGAACCTGAACCTTACAACACAAGTGAGCTTATGTCTTTCAAGACTAACAAGAACTACTCTTGCTTGTGACATGGTGTCCCCTAATAATCCATCGACAAAAAGGTTTCATGTGGGAGGTTCAACAAGTTCCATCTCCTCTTCCATTACTGGAATAGGGGTGAACTTTGCCACAAAATCTGCTAGTGTCATCCTTTGATAGCAGCCCTTAGCTTAAACGCTCGCTGAGTTTCACAACCGATTTCAATAACGTTTCTGAAGCATCAGGCTTCTACAGCACTTGCTTCAGGGAAAAGTTAGTTAGCACCTGTATCATATGTGCTTGGAAATATGGCCTTAATTTTCGAGATGCTATCACACAGAAAAGCGGTTGCTTCTCCATATCTGGAAAATGAGTCTCGGCTGCCAAAAATGCTTTGCTTATATAAAAAATAGGCAACTAGTGATCATTTTTCTCTTTATCAAAATCAAACTAATAGCATAGGGGGTTACTGCCAAGTACAGTTGTGGTGATTCATTGGTCTTTGGCTTGGAGATGAGTGGAGCCTATCTTAGCTCTTATTGGGCTACCTTGCATTCTTCTGTTCACTGGAACTTACTTCCTCATTTTAGAACCTTAAAGAAAGGTAGGCATTTGTCTATTGCCTTACAGACGAAGCGGTTTAACGCAGCTATACGTCCTGTGAGGCTCTCCACCTCCTTTGATTTCTGAGATGACGTCATATCAATTAAAGCCTTGATCTTTTCTGAGTTGGCCTTAATGCCTCTATGATTGACGATGTAGCCCAGAAATATTCTAGAAGCAACCCCAAAGGTGCATTTTAAAGGATTAAGCCTTATCATGTACCTCCTCAATATTTGAAACATTTTCCTGAGGTATTTGACATGATCCATTGCCTTTAAACTCTTCACTAGCATGTTGTCCACATAAACCTCAATGGTTTTCCTAATGAGGTTGGTGAACATTTTATTGACAAGTCTTTGGTAATTGGCCCTGATGTTTTTCAACTCGAAAGGCATGACCTTGTAACAATAAAGACCATTATCTGTTATGAATGATGTGTGCTCTTCATTAGTTGGGAACATTGGGATTTGATTGTACCCGGAATATGCATCCATGAAGCTAAGAAGTTCTTGTCGATAGTCCAATCCATAAGTTGGTCTATACGGAAAGTGGAGAATTGTCCTCAGGACAAGCGTGATTCAAGTTTGAGAAATCTACACAACCCTCCACTTGCCGTTGTACTTTTTGACCAATACTAGGTTAGAGACCCACTTTGGATACACTAACTCCTGGATGAAATGATTTTCGATTAGCTTCTTAACTTCATCCTTTAGAGCCTCTATGTTTTTAGGTTGAGAGCTCTCATCTTTTGCCTATGTGCTGTAACCTTTGGATCAATGTTCAAGCGATGGCAACTGACCTTTGGATCAGTGCCGACCATGTCTCCGTGCTTCCAAGCGAAGACATCTAGATATTTCGACAAGAAGCTTTACAACTTCTCTTTGGCTTCTATTAACAGATTTCTTCCTACCTACAGATATTTGGAGGGGTCCTGTAGGTCTACTATGAAGCTTTCCAGTTCTTCCATGTAGGCTGTTTGAGTCGGCAATCAATGATGCGAGAGTCCAACTCTTCCAAACGAGCTGCTTCTTTAGCAACTATTCCTTCTTCAGGGGTTGTTTGTTCTTCACATATTGCCTCTTCTTCAGAGGTACGTATAATTCTAAGGACGATCCCTTCTTTAGAGGCATCCATCATTTCGACATCTTCTTCTTATTTAGGGATTCTCCCTTGTTTAGGGACATCGTCTATGTCAATGTTTGTGTGGATCACATTAACACTTTTTGGTTCGGCTTTCCTAGGAAATTAGAGTAACATTCTCTCACACTCCTTTGATCACCTCTAATTGTTTCTCTTCCATTCTTAGTTCGGAATTTCATGCTCAGATGATGAATGGATGTGACGGCCCTTCAGGGTTGGCCTCCCCAACACTCTGTGATACGCTGAGCGATTGTCGACTATCAAAAATTCCATAAAATGGTGAGTAGTCAAGGGTGCAGTCTCCAACTCTATTGCTAGAGTGATTTTACGTCATGGGATGATGTAGTTGCCTATGAAGCCATACAAGGGACTTATTGGGATCAACTCGTGATCCACTTTCATCTTATCAAAAGTAGCACCGAAGATGATGTTGACAGAGCTCCCATTATCCACTACCATTCGTTTTAGGCCATTGCATGCTACAACAGCCCTCACCACTAGGGCGTCACAGTGTGGATAATGTACACCAACTGCATTCTCTTGGGTGAAAGTGATAAGTTGAACTTTTCTTTCAATAAAGGCTTGGTCGACTATGAAGCTTGTTATAAGAGGGTCCGCCGCTTCCCAGGCGTAATTTCTCTAGGAATTCCTATATTTCTCCCCAACGTATGGGCTCTTATCTAGCATTCACTGGAGGGCTTCTTCTTTGTCTCGACACTTCCTAGTTCGTTCTGCATCAATATATCTCTTCTTGGGAGCGTAGTTTTTGTTTTGGCGCCTCGGGTAAACATTCCCAGGCTGTTAGGTCTGCCTAGAGGAGCATCTCTTAGGAGGTGCCTGTTCCTCCCTTGATTGACACTTTGAGGTACCTCGCAATGTCCTTACAACCTTCAGTGTTGTGGGCATAAGATTTATAGTATGTACAATGGAGAGGCGATTCATCCCTATTTCTAGGTTTAGCACTTCGCTCCCTACCTTTTCCCATTTGGGGGAACCTTTGATAGGGTTTGTTCTGGTACGTTGCAACACTTGGGTTCAAATCATTGTAGGCCAGAGTGGGCACTTTATGTAATGTTGCTACGGCCAATGCTTGTCCAGGTTAAGAGGGATTGATTTCCTGACTTGATGGTCCATCAAATGTGAGGTTGGGCCTCTTCCTTTTTACATTTGAGAAAGGGAAAGTCCTTGGTTAGCCCTGATCCTGTGATCCCTCAACTCTTTACTGAGGATCTTACACCTTATCATTTCTAGTAAGGCATTATAGCTGGTAGGGTATTTTTTCTGCACATCTCTCCAAAAGACAGAGTTCATGTCCAATCCTCCCCGTAGGGCTATTAGAGCTTCCCTATCTGTCACTTGTACACAGTAGGTCATCTCATCGGGTGAAACGGGATAAGAAACTTTTCAAAGACTCGTTCTGCTGCTGCCTCATATCCTGAAGGCATTGGATAGGTCATTCACCTTCTTTCATGTGACGAAGTGCTTAAGAAAAGTCTTTTTGAAATCTGGCCAGCTCCTGATGCTCTCTATTGGTAACCTAGTATACTAGATTTCATCTGCTCAGCTTAGGGTTAAATGGAAGGCTCTACACTTCATCGTCGGAGTGGCTTATTTTAAATTCATGTAAGTCTTGAAGCTCTTAAACTGCTTCGCATGATCACTTCTCCCATCATACTTAGGAATTTTGAGGAGTGTGAAATGGTTCAACATGGGGACATTCCTAATGGCTTTCGAAAATGGTGAGTTATCATCATCATCATTGTCAAGATAGCAGGATCTTTGTAGTTCATCTGTATCCTCATCTTTCCTAAATTGAGTCTCTCAGGGCAGATGGGAAGGTCCTACTTTACTTCTGGCCCGCTGTTGCCTATTTCTAGACGGAAGGATCTGAGGCGCTTCATCGTAAACGGGATTGTCTCTTCTTTTGAACTGAAGAGGCTCCAGTTGCCTATTTCTAGGCACATGAGGAGGTGGGCCTGCCTATTTCTAGGCGCAAAAGGAGGTGAAGCCTGCCTATTTCTTGGTACTCTGAGCTCAGACTGTCGATGACACTTATGGACCTCTAAGGCAGGTCCTTAGGTTCATAATTTGGGGAAAAATTGAATGGAGCCTCATTAGGTCGTTTAAAAGCATAGTTGGTTGATGTATCAACTTCAACCTCTCTTTCCTGGGAGGCTTCCATCCTAGTGTGATGTTGGTATCCAGACATTTTGGCTTTGAACCTCCTCTTCTTCGTAGTAGCGCCCTTGTGAAGGGTCATGGGATATGTTTCCTGGGGCTGTATACGGAGGAACTGGGTATCCTCCTTGGCCCCGTATGCTCATCAGTAGCTCATGCATAACCATATCCTTCTAGGTTATGCTCCTCATATAGGTGTTTATTGTGGCCACTTCTCTAGTAAATCTTGCTGCTATCCTATTCCCGCTCCATGACCCACCTTGATATGTTGTTGGTGAGGTTGTAGACGAGCTACTAGGACGGCATGCTAGGGTTTCCCTTCTTTAGGGTGTTCCCTCATTCTCTAAGGTGCATTTTCTTCACTGCTTGAACTTATTCAAGCTCCTTCTTAACTAAACATTCATTTTTTAAGGATCAAATGATTTTTCTTTGGGTTTTCCAACGGTTTTTTCTTCAAGAACACCTTTTTTTCAAGGGCTAGAAAATTCCTTTCAATTTACTTCCAACTGGCTTCTTTCTACAAGACTTTCATGTTTAAAGTATATGATTTTCCACAGACAGTACCATTCTGTTGACCCTGAAAAATGTGATGCTTATGTGGACAACAGATGTCCGGCCCACTCATGCTAACTTAAGCAAATTTCGGTGCACTTTGACTAAAGCACCGGTAAGAAGTGGGATGACCATGGATGCGAGAGATGCTTTACTGCATGAGACAAAAGTGTTCAAGTACCAGCAGTGGAACAATGATGATTGAGCTAACAACAATCTCCAATCGAATACCAAAGTAAACCAATAAAAGATCAAACTAATATATATGGGGAAAAAGCATGGTGATATGTATAGATATTACAAGACCATTTGTATTATCAAGGATTAAGAGTTCAAAAGTCCAAAAATCCAACCCTTTTCTAGTTACAAAGAAGGCCTATTTATAGTGCTTCGACTGACAAGGTGTCCGTAGGATTAGAACCACGTGACCTCATCTCCTTGACTAAGACTTCACATCACTATCCTTCATACAATATATACATTTGACAACGAGTCAGCCTCCCTATACATTAGAATGACACACTTGCTATTACAAACGGTACATTAATTATTCCTAAAGATTGACTGCTAATCTTGTAAGAGACAGCTTCAACTTCATGAGCTTCGGGTGAACTGAAGGCCTCGGTTCGAGGAGGCTCTGTATTGGTCCTTTATGTGAAGAGCTTCGGCTTCTTCTATGTAGCGCTTCGGACTCACGCACTTTAACCGTTTAGGTAGTACTTCATAAGAGTTTCGACCATTCATATGATTTCTTTACAATTGACCGTTAGGTCCTTATTGAATTTCCTAACTACGTGGATTGTTTACGTGGCACTTTGATTTGAGCCTCAATGGCGAGGCGTAACAACAATATCATAAATTGCCCCTGTTTAATGAAAATTATGATCTAGCTTTTTTGTTATTAAAGTCGAAGTCAAAAATTAATTCTAATAACATATTTCATTTGATCCACAACTTTTTAAACACGTATTTCATAAATCTTTTATTAAAATCTGCTAAAAATCTGATTTTCATTTCCACCAAACAGATACATTATATTATCGAAGATTACTAATAGTTTGTTGATTGCTAATGGTCGATGAAGAAACTAATGATGTTACTGACCCAAGCTTCTCTCTTTTTATCCAATCTATTGATAATAGTCGATAATATAATTGTGATATCGTAATAATTCGTTTGGATTAAAATACTGAGGGAGACGACAGAAAGCCGTGAGAAGTAAGATGTGCTTAGACTCTCCTAAAACAGACAATACGTGTGATATCATGACTTAGACATAGATATCTAACGATCTGAACATGTATGTCCAATCCGTTATATTATACGTATTGTCCGCTTTAAAAGAGTTTAAGCACATCTTATCCTTTGTGGCCTTCTATCTTGTCCCTCAAAACTCAAATCCAAAATATTTTCCTCATGAGATTTAAATTAAATCTTAGTACCAATTAAACAATTTGCCAAATTGGTACTAAGATTAGTTTTTAATTACATTTTTCCTTTTTTTTTTTTAGCTTATTGTGCTAAGATTACATTAAACTTAATAAAACATCAATTCTTAATTGAATATATTATATAAGGGAAAACTGCCGCATTGGTCCCCAACGTATTTCCAATTAAAGAAATTTGGTCTTCAACTTATAAATAAGATAAAGTTGGTCCTCACTATTTCATTATAGTCGTATTAAATCCACTATATCAGAAAGCTTATAAATCTCCTTTATATCGTCATGACCCTTACTTAAACATGTCTTGTTTCAAATATCTAAGTACTAGTCCAAGTTAAAAATAAATTCTATATGTATAAAATCGGATATAGGGGTGGGCAATGGGTCGGATCGGGTCGGGTTTGGCCCAAAACCGACCCGACCCGAAATAGCCGATTTTGGGCTCTTCCACAAACCGACCCAACCCGAATCGGGTCGGGTCGGCTCCTGCCACTAACGAACCCCATGGAAACTGAACTCCATTAATGAGGAGGAGACGGCTCCTGGCATCAACAAGAACTGAACTCCATTAATCAAGAACCCAATGGAAATTGAACTCCATTAATGAGGAGGAGAGGGCTCCTGCCATCAACAAGAACCCCATGGAAATTGAACTCCATTAATGAGGAGGAGATCAAAGCCGACCCCATGTAAACTGAACCTATCTCCGATTCACTCGAACCCCAAACCAAACCTCCGCCTGGATCCCAACTTGGGCCCTCCCCTCAGAAGAAACGACACCAACATAGTAAAATCTTCATTGATACAATATCAACATCCGCCTCTCGCCTCCGTCCTCCGCCTGCACCCAAAACAAACCACCACCTACTCCCACTCTGAGACTGAACTCCCCGACTCACCTTCCTATCAGCACCAACACAAATGCAAGCCATCTTCCTATGAA
>CAIGRS010134079.1:0-21739 GCA_903798395.1 Fraxinus floribunda
GGGCGTCGAGCTGGCGCCCTGTGATAGGGTGGGGGCTGACGAATATCACAGGGCGCCAGCTCGGCGCCCTGTAATACATTTCCCTGTACTCAGGGAATTTCCCTAATATAATATATGTGGAATGATTGTGCTTGATTCTATCTCAAATGTGAGTATTAGATGCTCATGATTGAAGAGAAGATGTATTTATCTACCACATGTTTAGCATACTAGCCTAATGTTCGAAACATTGGCTCGGATAGTGACTCGAAAAGGGAAAAAAAAAATGGTCGAAGAGTTGAAGTAAGGTCGAATTGGTTGTCAAAAGGTTGAATTAGTGATTTTTTTGGAGAATGGATGGTTAAAAAGGAAAAAAAATAAATTTGGGTGTACGTGTAAAATTATTTTATGGGAGAATATGTGATTGAAAATAAGTTATAAAAAAATGAGTTTCGAGAAAAGTAGAGAGGGCAAAAAGGGGCTTAGTAAATTAAAAATAAATTTTTTTTTCTTCTTTTTATAGTTGAATGGAGTTTGAAAAGCGAGTTGAAACTTCTAGTTTGTTACACATAATCGAACTAAATTCCCAACAGGCTTTGATTTCTCCAGTTAAAACTTACTTACTCGATTCAATTCTCATAACACTGTCATTGTTGAAATGTCATCTTTAACGTGACCCGTATTATAGATAGTAGTTGTGAAGTTATATCCATGCCTACCCCATCACCATCCCCAACCCAAACCCGTTGGGAGTGGTCATAAATAATGTCTTTAGCTACAAACATCCAAAAGAACTCATTCTTGGCACCTTAGTCTCCACATAAAAAGATGTGATTTGTTACCTTTGAATGCAATAACTTGACAAGAAACTATTAACTAAGCCAAATTCAATGCACAATTATAAGATATGATAGAAGAAAACTATTCAAGCCAAAACATTTTCATCCCTTTCAGCAGATACATTGTATTTGTCCAATATTATTAATTATTGAACTCCACTTTATTATATTAAATAATAATTAATCTAAATTAATTTTCTAAACTTATAATTTCTTAATCTTGCAAATTGCTCTCTGCTTCTGCAGAATTCCACATGCATCATCAATTCCCATAGTTACTATTCATTATTTTGTCAGTCTTATAAAGTCCTAATCATTACTTGGATCCCACAAAATGAATATAAAATTATGTCTTTAGAATCAAAATAAAACCCCCAACTAAAAAGATGCCCAAAGTTTAATGTGTTGTCTAAGGAGAAGGAAAGGGATACTTAATTTTGCACATATATACAGTTGGCTAGGGCTCCAATTTGTCTGCTGACCCACAAAAAATGGGTACCTCAAAAGTCAACAGACAAGCCATGATTAGCAGGAGATACCTAATACAAAGTTTAGAACAAAAACACAAATATGTACAATAATTTATTTCGACGTGATCTGAGAAATGATCGAAGTCTAGAATTTGACTCTTGGTTCGATTCATTTATTCATTTTATGCACATGCCCGCATGAAGATTTATGGGATCTAGAAACTTTTAGAAAAAAAATGCTATGTCGGACGCTTTTCTCTCGTGCTCAAGAAATACAACTCAACACACGCACACCCCATTGGCCAGTAACAAAGAAAGGAAGTAATGAAATCTCCATCGGCATTGAAGAAAGAAAGCAAATTGTTGTTGAAAGGGACACTCACATGGAACAACACACTAAAATAAGGTGATTGTATATTTAACATGCCAATGGAGATAGACAAGGAGGGATTTGCCAGTTTATAATATGATGAGATGAAAATGACAAGCTGTCAGATGAGTTTCCAGAAGGGTAAAATCTTCATTTTGTTTCTAAGCAGAATGTTGGACAAAAATGAAACAATCTCAACTAAAAAACTTCCTACCAAACTAAAATTGAATGTATTTTATAATATGGATGCAACAAAACTAACCTCTAGTTCAATGAATGGAATTTGCCTCCAGCTTAAAAGATTCTTTTTGGGGGGATAATTAACTAATTAAGTACTAAGACTTTTCACAAACTGGAGGGACATGATTAAGGAAGGAAGTTGTGAAATGAAGTTTACCTAAAAGCTTTACAAATGGATATATATGGCTATAGGAAGATTTTGATGCTAAATATGTGGATCAAGGGTTCAGCTAACAAGAAGGAAGGTGTGAAACAAGATATTGGGTATCGCCAGACGTGAGAGAGATACGATTACGAGTTGTACTCTCTAAATAAGGCGAGATCTTCCTTTACAAGGAATGAAAGTGTGGGTGAGGTGGACTTCTAAGCACGGGCTCTGATAGGGCAATCACACAAGCTAGGCTCGTGGAAAAAAAATGTTAAGCTTGACCCACCCTTTAGACTCATGGGCTGCATGGGCCGGGCTGGGCCTTGGTGGCCCAAAAGCTATTCAAATTTGTTTTTCTTAAAATATTACATTATTTTAATATAAAAAGTAAAATTTTAAAGCATGTTGTCAATAGACTATGACAGGTTTAAAATCGACAAATATGTTGCATTTTTGCAGCTTATTACAAGGGCACGTGAACTGGCTCATGAAAAAACGAGCCGAGCAATGGTTGCCTTGTGAAAACACAAATGTGTGGGCTCAACTCGTGTGCCAATTCTGAACCTTGCTCAACCCGTGATCCATTACTTCGCAAGCTTGGGTTTCCCTTGGGCCGAGCCCGAATACGCTAGCCGATGAGCTCACAAACTACCTGGGCCCATTTGAGATGTGGTTGAAATAATAGGCCTGCAACAAAATCCCAACCCATGGCCAATGGGCTTTTCCTCCTACGAGCCCTTAAGCATCTCCTTTGCCACTATCCCTCCCTCATATTTTGGCCCAACCTAGGCCCATTAATATCGTAAATCTCTTTGAGGTCCAATCTTCAGAACCCTTTAATTCCTATTTCCGAAATTTAACGGGAGCATCAACCAAACCTAAACCCACTCGTTGACGTGTCAAAATCCTCAATTCCTATTGATCCAAATAACGTCATTTGACTAAATTTTTCGCGCGTCAATTGTATTGATTGGATTCATTAAAGCTTCCATTTTTTCTTTCATCTGGAAGTCGCACTAAGGGAAGGTGTACTACACTCTCCATTTCAAATGGACACGTCTTCTAATTTCCCAAACATTTGCTGACATCTCGAGGAGGGAGCCCACCCCCTTAACAACGCCAGCGAACCGCCACCATTCCCCGACTATTTCAATTTGCGCTGACCGCTGATTCTGTGTGTACTTGTTTCTATTTTATTTTATTTTTTGTACTTTTCCCAAAAACCCAAGAAAGGTACAAAACTGTTTGTTCTTTCAATTTTTTGTGGGATCATAGATTGTGGGTTTTGTCTGTAGATACATATAGACCCAAGAAAGATTTGCAGGCTTATTATAGATGGTGGAAGCTAGGGTGGTTGTAGGGAATAAGGAGTCGAAGGAAGGGAGGAGAGGGAGGAAGAAATGGGCGGTGATAGGGGCCGTGCTGGTGGTGTTGGTGGCGATAGCACTCACATCTAAGCATGCCCAGAATCCCAAGTCCTGTCGATGTGCTCAGGTATCATTCTTGCATTTCTTTTTGTGCAATTTAGCTTTCAATTTTCTTGTAGGGAGGTTGTGTAATATGTGCACGTTTCTTGTTTTGGGTATGGCAATTTTTAATTTCCTGAATTGATGAGATGTGATAGCATAATTGGGGAAAGAGAAAATTGGTTGAATAGAATCACCCCTTTTCAAATTAATGTTAGATTGTGTGATTGTGAAATTCTGAACTGGATGTTTGTAAGCTAATGAGTACTTCATGCAATCAATTAGTAATTATACTGATTGAGCAGTAGTAAAGTTTTCCAATTTGTTTGCTGCCAAAAGCACCACATCTACTCTTTTTAGTTAAGAGTTGAGAATGTTGACCTTTTGTTATGTTGATGTTAGAATAATATCAACCTTTGAGTAACTATTTGGTATAGCCTCTATGAGCATTTCCTTCCCAATTGATGTTTATAAGTTAACACTGTGGGATGATAACTATTTCTATTCCACTTTGTATCTGTTGCTGGAAGTTTTGGATTTACAGGCAATTGATTGAGGTACACACTTAATTTTCTGCATAATTTAGTACAAAATGGTTTCGATAGATTCAAACAACTTTGCAGTTCTTAGATAGCACCAAATGAAGATTGATTGGATTAGGCTTATTTTGTTGGGACTGTCCGAGAATTTTTTGGACACTCTTATAAGATGAAAGCATTTAGAATTTTTAAAACAAGATTGTGTGTAGATAAACTGGCTTGTTAAGATAAAGTCAGCATTTATTAAATTATGCACATTATATAATTTCTCTGGTTTTCTTGATGCTTGAACATAATTATTGCATCTACATCACATGCTTGCTCTGTTGTTTTGATGATTTGAGCGTAGGAAAAAATGATTTTCTACATATTTGATTGGCTGAAAGTGGTTATCTCGGTTTTTACTAACCCTTTTTTTGCAGGACTCTCGAAAATATACAGGCATCATTGAGGACTGCTGTTGCGATTATGAGACAGTAGACAGTCTTAATGGGGCAGTACTACACCCATTACTTCAAGAGCTTGTGACTACTCCATTTTTCCGATACTTCAAGGTTGGATGCAAACCAATGGTGTCTACAATTACAATAATCTGTTTGTCTAGATAATATTCTGAAAATATCATTTACAGGCTTCATGCAAATTTGAATAAATATATTTAATAAAGTTGAAACTAGTATGCATGGTTGATTATGACCGACTGTGTATATTCTTACAATTCCTAATATGATATGGTGTCAAATGTTCTTATTTTTTTAGCCAACTGAATAATCTATTCATTATTAACTGTCAAATGGTTTCACTGGAAAAAAATTGCAAATATGGACCACGAGTTCAGCTTTGTGCCCATACGATAACTTTATGATAATCTTCACTTGCCATGGCGGTCACGGCAGTCTGCAATATGATTGTAGATTCTGAGGTCTTAGAAGTAATTATGTCCAATGAAATATTTTTCTTAGAAATGGAAATGCTAGCAGAATGACTAAACCAGACCGAGACCAAATTTACCAGTTTTGTGAATGTCCTCCTATAATGGGGCTAGAGTTTTTAGTCATAACAAAACAAGCTGCAGCACAATCATTGCGAAATTGTTTTGCTGCTAGTGAAATCTGAACTCCTGTAACATGGCAAATATTTTTAGTAATGCAAATTGCTTAATTTCTTTACTTTGTATAATTTCTATTTTCTATTCTTCTTCACATTTTAGACAACCTTGTTATGGTTACCTCAACAAAAAAATTCGGTAATCAGGAAATCTAACTTCTTAAGTTTAAAAAAAATAACTGTTGCACAACTTCCGATTTATGAAATTCGAAAAGGAAAAAATAGAACAAAACGAGATTAAAAATCATATTGGGCAAGTTCTATCTTTATCGTTGGATCATATTGATTACTTGCTGTAATATTCAAGCCTGATGTGCTCCATCCAACATTGCAGGTTAAGTTGTGGTGTGACTGCCCTTTTTGGCCTGATGATGGTATGTGCAAGCTGCGTGACTGTAGTGTATGTGAATGTCCCGAAAATGAATTTCCTGAACTCTTTAAGAGACCATCGAAACATAGTCTTTCATCTGATGATTTAAAATGTCAAGAGGGTAAGCCACAAGCTGCTGTTGATCGCACTCTAGACTCTAAGGCCTTTAGGGGCTGGATAGAAGTGGATAATCCATGGACAAATGATGACGAGACAGAAAATGGTAATTGCTGTATTCTTCTTGTACCATACTGCATATTATCCTTAAGCCCTCTATTTTTGTTCTTGTTGCTTGCTCTGCAATTTGCATGTTGAATCTCAAACTAAATCCGTATACACTTAGTTTATCAGATTAACCCAGTTGTTTATTTCTTACCCTGTGTTTCAGTTAATTATGTTTACAATGAAAATATATGGTAACTATTCTGGACCTTTATGAGAGAATCACATGACGTTAATTGATATATTCTCATTTGCAGACGAGATGACTTATGTTAATCTGCAACTGAATCCTGAACGGTACACTGGCTATAGCGGGCCATCAGCCAGAAGGATATGGGATGCTATATATTCAGAAAATTGTCCAAAATGTGAGATTATTTCTTCAGATACTTCTATCTCGTTGAGAATATGAGCTTTCGAAAGATGATTGTAATTTGTATGATATGTTTCATGCCCATGTACATTGAATTGCTTTATGAACTAACCTTAAGTGCTAAAATATGTCAAACGCCTTACTGAATGAATTGTAGTGGTCCTTTGAGCTGGTGCTGTGTCGTCTTCATGCATTGAGATGGTCTAACTCTTTTGTTAAATAAACTTCAGAATTATCTACAAATTGAAATTTAAAATGGTGTTTAGCTTGTAGAATGCAGGTGATTTCCTGCAAGGAATGATTTTTTTTCCTTCAATCTCTGCTTTCCCTTCTGTCCTGATCCTCGTAGTGAATCAGTATATTGCTATTGCTCTCTTATTTCCAAATTACATTGAGCATTGACTTTATTTACCTTTTGGTTGGTGCTGGGATATTTGTTATGCAATTGAAGTATTGCCAGATAACCCTGCAACATCAAAAATAACTACTCGGGAATTATGTTTCGTACTATGATCTTAAGTTCGAATGTATGCCAATTTTTTTATTTTTTTTTGCAGATGCTTCTGGAGAAATTTGCCAGGAGAAAAAAATCTTGTACAAGTTAATATCGGGCCTTCACTCCTCAATTTCAATACACATTGCCTCTGACTACCTACTTGATGAAACTTCAAATCTGGTACCCCCTGTTTTCATTTCCTTCCTTTAGTCCATGTGAGAAGAAACTTTAGACAGAAAGCAGTCAAACCATACCTGAGAACATGTGTGGATATTAAACCCACAGTTTTTACTAAAATAGAAACTTGAACCATCTTGTTTTGGATTGTAATAACAAAGTACCAAATCATTTTGCTTCTCTTTCAGTGGGGCAGAAATCTTGAGTTAGCGTATGATCGAGTTTTGCAGTATCCTGATCGTGTTGGGAACTTGTATTTCACTTTCCTCTTTGTTCTTCGAGCTGTGACAAAAGTAAGCCCTTCTAGTATTTTGTTCGTTGATTTTAATTATATCTCTCTGAGCGTCTTTTCACTCGATATCATATGCAGGCAAATAATTACTTGGAGCAGGCCGAGTATGACACCGGTAATGCTCAGGAGGACCTGAAAGCACAATCTTTAGTGCGTCAGTTACTGTACAATCCAAAACTGCAGGCTGCATGTCCACTTCCATTTGACGAAGCTAAATTGTGGAAAGGACAAAGTGGGCCTGAATTGAAGCAGGAGATCCAAAAGCACTTCCGAAACATCAGGTTTTTATTTTACCTTCCAATGTACTTGATTATCAGCTTTGGAGGATTATTGTTCTGAAATGCTCAGAGTTGATTTCCTAATGGATCTGGATTCTACATAGCCTCTTGCTTGTGCTTGTGCTTGTGCAACAATAATAACGCAAGCTTTAGGTGAATGGAGTATGGATCGTGTTTAATTTAGTTTATTTGTCATAAAATTGATGAAGTTACTAATATTCATTCCAAATTCTTCTATTTTATCGAGTATACAATTTTTGGGGTCTAAGTTTTGGCCACTCTTCTGCATACTGCAGTGCTATCATGGATTGTGTAGGATGCGAGAAATGTCGTCTATGGGGAAAACTTCAGGTTCTTGGTCTCGGGACTGCATTGAAGATTCTGTTCTCTGTTGATAGTCAAAACTATCCAAATCAGCCTGTAAGTTCCATATGTCGGGGATTAATGCTATACTACTTGAGGCATTAGTTTAACTCTTCTTTCTTTCTCCTTCTCAGCTGCAATTGCAAAGAAACGAAGTAATTGCTTTGGTGAATTTGCTTAATCGACTATCAGAATCCATCAAATTTGTCGAAGAAATTGTCCCTTCTGTTGAGAAGACAATGGAGAATTTCACTTCAGAACCTCCTGCACAAGAAATTAGCTTATGGCAAAGAGTACAGGATGCAATAGGAGGGCTTTGGTAAATAACTACTCTCTGCTGCTTGTAAACCATACTTCGTTGACATTACTCTTCCAAAAGAGAAAATCAAATTTGTTGTGTATGGAAGAGAGCCTATATGAAACGTATACTGATGTAATGTTTTCGTTCTTTCAGGTCAGTGAAACTCCCATTGTAGCCGACCATCTTTAGATGTAATTGTATCAATTTTTGAAGTCAGATGTAGAGCAAGTATGCAGACTAGCCAGGTTTCTGGAGAAAACAACATAATTGGAAGCTATACAGAATCATATGCGTATATGAACATTACTTTTGAAATGAGTTAATAACACATTAGGTTTCAAACTTTTTTCTTTTTTTTTTTTCTCGACTGTTAAATGTTTTTTAACTGCCCCTTGAATTGTAAGAATGCCCCATGTTTTGTAAGCATAGATGGATTGGATAATACTAAAATGCATTTTATCGCGGTCATTTATCTTACCAAAGCAATGAGAGATGACAAATTAGCAATGGCCTAGTTTAATTCTTACCTTACTACTAACAAACTAACTTATTTACTCGGATACATATGTACTTATAAGTAAACCCTTTAATTTTAGCCAAACATTCTCTAATTTGATGCATTATGTTTAGTACTGAATCAAACATCAAAACCATTTTCTTATTAGGGTATGTACACCAAATCTTACATTTACTTTCAAAGAAATACAAGGCCACAAAAGAGATGATAGCATCATCAGAAAGAATCAACAGAAAGAATAAGTTCGGTAAACCTCCAACACCCTCAAGAACCCCTCTCAATTTGCACTATTTGTTTAATAAATACAAGAAACTGGAGAAATCATCGCTCATATAACAGTTCTTGTTGTTTTTCCAATGTTCCAACCTCGTTCTTTCTCTCTGGTGCTTTGCTTTTGCTTAGTATCCTTTATTACTACTCTTTTAGCATTGCCAGGGAATGCTCTATGCCCCAATCTCCCACGGCTTCCTATTGAAACTCTAACCTTCTCCATTCCAACATTTACTCCAATTCTTCGCATGTGTTGTTGCATTGGAGACTTTATTTGGATTTTCTTCTGAAGGCTTCGTCTCAATGTGCTGCTCAGCTTCTTACTTCCAATTCTAGTCTCTTTAGGACTCTCGCAAGATGTCTGTTCAGGCGAATGAGTACCTTCAACTTCTTGGACCTGTTCTCGCATATCTGCTTGGATTGGTGTCAAGGGGAGGAACGGAAGAGGCTTGGTTGTCCCAGGCAAACTAGGTAATGGAATTAAAGAGTTACGTCGTTGAGCTAGTGCAGCAGAACTTATCTGTGCTGTAGTACAAAGAGAAGCTCTGCCTGTACGCTTTGGCAATGGTAACCGTTCAACCATAACAGGATTATTTTCTTTCTCTGACGAATCATTGAGCTTAACAAGTCCATCTGTAAGATTAGAGCGCGTTGAGAATTTGTTGTTCTCAGCAAATGGACGAGTTACATTCACTTGATCTTTACCTTCGAACTGAGCTTTATGAACACCAATCGTTTTAGGTGCAAATGGTACTCTCAAATTTTCGCGATTTTCCTCTGCTTGCTGTTGTTGTTCTGCTATTCTAGAGTCTACATGCTGCCGTGCTAGCTTCCTCTCTACCAAAAGTTGCGATTCCAATTCTTTGATCTGAAAATTGTTCAGTGGTGTAATTTTAATGTTTATCAGCAATAAAGTGAAAAAGAAATTGCACTTTCACGTACCTTGTCTTGCAAGTTTCTGTTTTTCGCATCTTTCTCCTTTATCTTCACCTCAAGACCGTGATTAATATCCTCAATCTTCTTAACGTGAAAATCCCTACTCTTCAAGTCTTGTTTAAGTTTTTCAACCTTCGTAGAAAGCTGATGTTTAAGGATAAAGGTACAAACTCTACATTAGAAGTATTCTTTCGTATTAAACTTGATACTATTACCATTTGTTTGTACTTGAAGAGCTCAGTGCTGTCCATTTGCTTCTTTGCAGGACCTAACTCTATTCCTCTAACTCTACTAGCAAAATTTAACGAGCAAAGAGTTTCGGTCAGGTCATTCTCATTGGGACTGATCTGCACAAACATTAGCGTCTTGGAATCTCCTCCTGCAGATAGGAATCCAGAATTTTTAGCTTCCATTTTCAGGCTATGTAACCTGAAATGATACAAATTTTATACATATACAACTATTACCTAAAGAGTCTTGAAGCAAGTGAGTGAGCTTGGAGTTCCTACATTGTAATGGTTAAAGAAGATTTAGATAGATATATACGGAAACTAGAATCATAAAATGCATAGCTATAAGTAGACATTATAAAGACTTGAACCCCATCTAAAGGCTTAAATTGTTAAGAGTATGGACACTGACACATTTTTGTATTTTTAGCCTTCAACGAGCATACATCCATCTATACCTGAAAGGAATATGTGGGCTCTTTGTAGCAAGAGCAGATATCACGTCTCCAAGTGCAGATAGCGATCGATTAATATTCTGGGTTTCTTTTAACCTTTCACCCTGCACTTCGGTTTTAGCTACTCTCTCACTTCCTGCTAGGTCAACCAGCCAAAGCTTGCTTCTTGTGCATTCTCCATTAATTAGATTCTCTCCCTTCACCATCACACAGTGCATGCTGCATTTGTGAAACCACAAGTGTTCAGCATTAATCTGCCTTTGGCGAAAGCCAATTGAATGGAATGAGGTGCAAAAAGAAAGAAAACCAATGTGATCTGCTACTGTATTCATTGGCATTAGTTGATCCAACTGCCCTTCCATTACTGCCAGTCCTAAGAACTTCCCATACTTCATTCACATTGGTCACACGAGCTTCAACAATCCCGGGAACATGATGTCCTCCTTCAACTACTTGTTTTATCTCCAGCCTGCCAATAGTCGAAGTGTAGTCAAATTAAGCTATAGAAAAATTCAGTTAACATGTGGTGTAATTATCTTCCACTTAAATTTCTATCTCCTGAAAAACTTAAATATTTACTCGCTAAACAAGATAAATACTATTGTTTGCCAGTTTTTGCGTAGAGCACACACACACACACACACACACATCCCAAGTAACTCCCAAACTTGAAGATCAATAATATACGAAGAAAATGAAATGATGTAACCTTTGAAAATTTACATCTAAAATAAGCATGTGTCTTTTAAATTGTAATCTACACGCATGCTTCAAAACGAATAAGAGAGATCAAAGAGAAGAATGTATCCAGCCATGTTGTTTAAGCAACAAATGACTTTTTTTCATTAAAGCATATCAATGCATTTTATACTCAACCTACCTCTTGGAAGTAACTCCAGGTAGTGACCCTGAAACTAGTAAATCCCGTATTTGTTCATTATAAACCTCCAAGACAGACACGGATATTTCATATCGGAATGTATTCTTTCGCTCCTCAATGATGTGAAATAGCTCCTCAAGGGTTCTATAGTTAACCCCACGGTTATCATTTGTTCCCTCCATTGTAAAAGTTTTCCCGGTTCCTGTCTGACCATAAGCAAATATGCAGACATTGTATCCATCTAAAACTGAAGTTGCAAGTGGGGCTGTATCCTCAAAAACATCAGCTACTCGTACAAGTACAAAGGAATGGAAACTACATGTTAGCAAATGAAAAGGAGTATCATAAATAGAAAAGCACGTGGTCTCTTTGCAATTACCCTGGTCTGCTTGAGGGCTGAAGACAGAATCAAACTTAAAGATTTTCTTAGATATTCCATTTGATTTAACAGTTAATTCCCCATCCTTTTCCGACGAAAAGTCAATTGCCATTGAAGCTCCTGCAGCAATCTCGTCTAGGTTTAAAGGCCGACACCTGCAGAATACTCTAATGTTTCCTGAGAAAGTTATCACTGTCAAATATGAGCATTTGTTGATTTTCATGCATGGCTTGATATCAGATGGCCAAAAATATAATCTCCTTACCTTTCAATTCGAGAACCTTGTTATAGAGTTCTTTCCTCTCGTTGACCCCTTTCAGGAATTTAATTTTTACATCACTATATAATTGTGTGTGCTCATTTACTGTCAACAAATGCACAAGTATAAATTATAAAGAAGTTAACTAATTTTTAATTGATAACCAACTTCTAAGATATGCAAAAAATTACTTTTGGACTGAATGATAGAGCTAACACTGTCCATATCTGCCATGCATTGCTTAAAAGATGTTGCCACTTCTAAAAGCGTGATATGATCCATCTTCAAAAGCTGTTGTAAAAGAATTTCCACAAATAAAAATAAAAATCCGTTTGTTTGACTCAAAATGCATCACAAACACTATAGACTACCTTGAGTTTTCTTGTCAAGTCTCTCAGTGATGAAAACCATTTGCTCTTTTCTTTCACTTGACCCTCAATAGCAAAGGCTGAAGAATTGAAAATCAGCACAAAATCGAATAATATAGACTATAAATTTAATTGGAAATGATCTTCCTTACCCAGAGATCCAACATGCATTGATTTACGCATAAGCTCATTCTGAAGCTCATTCAAAGACTTCAAAGCTTCTTGGCATTCTCTGCTTCTGAGCTCATTCTCTCTCTTAACCTCTTCTAAAACCTTTTTTGTTTCTGCAAGTTCCTTCTTCTGGGATTCATTCTCTATTTGAAGCCTATGGAATTCTTCATCCACGGAACCATAACCAATATCCTAGACACGTGTAAATAGGAAAAGTAAAAGATGAATCTCAAGTATATAGATGCCAAAACTTCTATTTTAATAGGTTTCGAAAAAATATAATTTACTTGTGGTGACTCGCATTGTGGCATGTATGTCAATCCCATTCCTTCAACCTCTTCAGACTCTGAGGTCAAATATATATGCATTCATCAGAAGTTCATAAATCTTTTAAGCAGTTGAGTGCAAGATAACACTTAATTATCAATTTACCTGCTGAAGCATAATTCCTAATGGAAATACCAGAAACTATTGGGCTCCCAATTACTCCTTCAAATCTAATAGACAATCCCTCATCTCCATTAATGCAAGTTTTAAGATCAGATATCACCAGTGGTGTATTTGAGCCAACACGAGCATAAATATCTAAGCAAGATACAACCTGCAAAGTTTCAACTAGTTTAACACATTTGATCATTTTATGCACCACAATAAAGTATGAAATTGTTGTTACTCCATGAATCCATACCTTTTGGTCCTGTAAGTAAACATCAAAAACTCTAATTCCGGGAGGACCATCAGTAAATACAATCTCAGCAAAGTACAGATCAACCATATGAGTTATGGGTTCTAAAGTAGCAAAATGATATGAACAATTCCCAGAACGTGCAGTCTGGTAAAGACTAAAGCCTTCTCCATCCCCAGTTATGGGATCATTTGTCCTCACAATATCACCTCCATTGAAACAACTATCTTCAGAAAACTGCACTTCTCCTTGATAGCTTATACTATCTGTTGATCCAACGTTGATGCTCATAACATGAGTGCAGCATTTGATAGAATTCTGTTCCACGAATGGTGATGCAACTAGCTCGAAAGAAGAGTCTGTACAAATATCTTCATAATTTCCCGCTCGGTTCTCTAGGGATTCTTTCATTTCAGAGATTCCATTTTCTAAAGAGACATCGATTCTATCACCCTTCGAAAATTCAGGTGAAAGTTCATATCTTGGACTAGGAACATCAGGCGAACCCATACATATTACCAGATCAGGTGATGCCACTGAAAACCCCATCACGGACCTGCCTGAAATAATCAAGAAAAGTTATAACTTTGGATGCTGACCCTGCTCTGGACAACCCTCGCTGCTTCGCTCACCAATCCGTAGGAATCAATAGAAAAGCCAATGTCCGCTTGAATTATTGTTCATATTGAAATGAATCAAGATTATTGATTCGAAGATGGGAGTCAAACTAGATATATGTATTTGAATGGTTTCAAGCCATTAAGTCAATTAATTCAATCAAATTATAATCTAATTAACGAAAATTGGAACTTTCTTGAACTTCTAACAGAGAAATAGCAGAATAAGCAAAACCTGATCAAGATACGTTCATGAAATCTAAAATTTACAACTACCAATTTCCAGGATTCAAAGTGAAGAACTAAATACCATCAATCTCGGTTCGACTGGAGTCATCGGAATTTTCCATGATTAAAGCTTCTGAGCTACTCAACGTGGGAAAAATGACTGCCAATTAAAAGCAAAACCAAGAATTAAAGAACCCATAAAAAAATTCTTTGAATAAAATGTACTAAGAAACACGAACCCACGAATATAAAATGTATTTTCTTACACTTAGAGTGAGTTTGATAGTTAGTATGGGTAAGATCTTGCTGTTGCAGGAAAGCAACGTCAGTTATAAGAAGTGGGTCATGCCATTCAAAATCTTCCATTGATAAAGAAACAGTTTTTTTTTTTTTCTTTTAATTTTCTTTTTGAAGATTTGAAATGAAAGAAAAAGAGTGGTAGTAATAAGTAATCAAAGGTGAAAAGGGAATTCAACGCTTTTGTTGAATCATTAATGTTATAGAGAGAGTATCAAAAGGAGAAAGCCGTTAAATTCGTTTTGTTGAAGAAGACGCTGTTTTTGAAATTTGAATTATCCGAACCGGGCAAAATTCTCTCTTGAGGGCAGCCCGCATGAACTGCTGAACAAGAAACTAAATTTATGGCAGCTTTGATTTCGATATTTTAAGAAAGAAAAACGCTAAGTGTACATTAATATATGTACATAACCTTCACATGGGGTGGAGCTTATAAAAATGTGGATCCCATCCCATGTGGGAGTTATGGACACCTTTATGTATATGTACACCAAATAAAGTCCTTTAAGAAATTAATGTGAAAAGTGATTTTTTGATGTCATACGGATAGATTTATCCTTCGTACTTTTGAATTCGTGACCTCAATTTTGAGATTTAATGAAAATTTGACTTGTAACCTTCATTATTCGTGCTAGGGCTTATGTAAATTATATTTAACATTATTAGTTTGATTGGTTTTTATTTGTTAAATGTTGCATTTGGTTAAACGCGTTTGATTTGTCATTTCATAAGTAACTTTTGAAATGCTAGGATTTTATAGTGTTTATTCATATACTTGACCTTGAGTAACTGTGATCTTAATTATCTGTGTAAGACGTCTATTATGCAATCGTGTGGGTAGAGATAAGGATTTTCATTGAGATTTTTGTTTTTATCATTGTATTAATTGATACTATTCAATTGAGTTATTAGGCCCCGTTTGGTAGAGATTAAAATTAAAAATATGACCGTTATTAGGTTCCACTAGTCTAATAAAAGTCAACAATAACGGCTAGTTTTTCAATTTTAATCTGATTTTAATCTTTACCGAATGAGTCCTAAGCCCTTGTTTGGTACACATTAAAATTTTCATTTTCAATTTTCTACTCATTTTCAACCACACATTTTTCAATAAAATAAAATTTTCCGTGTCATCAATAATTTTTCCTTCTTTTTCAATCACACATTCTCCATCAATCTACTATTCTAAAATACATTCTTCCAAGATAATGTGACTCAAACACACCCTTAATTTGTAACTCTTATTTGAACCACATATATACATGTCATCACTATTATGAAATTCACACGAGTATTGTTTGTCTTTATTCTCTATAGTTTATTATAAACCCTTATTTGATTCTCTTTAAATAAAAAAACTTTTATTTTTAATACTTATTTTCAGTAATACAATCACACGATAAAATATCTAAATGTGAAATAATAAAAATCCTACCTTTTATCCATATATTCTCCAAAAAATACTATTTAGAAATGATTTTTCCCATCTCTCTTTACAGTGACCATCAAACAAGGGCTAAATATTACTATTTCGTTTTACTATATTTATATTACAACTGATAAAAGTGAAATTTTAAAACACTCTTAGAAAAATCACAAGAGTGGAACCCTTTTTCTTAGTTTCTCAGCTTAAAAATTATTTTTATTCGAGCTTTTTATTAGTTGACATATGTAAAATTAACACTTTTATTAGTATGTGGCAAACGATTCAACTTGTGTAGAATCTCCTCGGCTACTATATTGATACTTGATTGAGTTTGATCCAGTCGATAGAGATCATTATTAGTTAAAACTCTCTATCATAGTATGCGGCCCTTGGACACCAGTTGACATTCCGATTAGTCTTGTTTTGAACAACGTCAAGCCTCGCTTAAGTTCAACTCGACCTATAAGAAGGATAATGATGATCCCAATATTGGTGGAGCTCCAGCATGGGAACCGAGGAGTATTTTTCCAATTTGGCCTCAACGCCTCGGCCATGTCTCCTCGGCCCACTAGGTCTTCCTCTAGATCACGGCTAAACCTCGTACCATGTAGTTCTTGACTTATTAGGACCCTCCCTCGTGTCAAGGCTTATCTAATCCTAAGAGAGATGGAGTCATGTTGTTAATACGTTATCTCATCTTGAAAGGATTCTACCATCAGGGTCACATGTTTATCCAAACACGTGTGTTAACCAATTAAGTTGCAACTTCCAATCATGGTAGAACTCCTAGGAATTTCAACATTGTAATACTACAAGGAACGCACTACCTACCTCTATAAATACATCATCTCAATCCATTATTAAGGTACGTTGTTTACACAATTTTCAGCATATATTTTCGCAAATTCTATCTCTGATTTAAGTATCGAAAGGGCGGCAAGGACACACCTCGAAGCCTTTGTTTTAGGTACCGAAAGATCTCGTTCGTTCTCATTCTCAGTTGTCAAGCTTGAAATCAATAAGTACGGTTTTTGATACTATCAGATAATATTTAAAAGAGGTAGAATGTTACTTGTACCCAACTTGGCCTTTAAGACAAATTATGCTCGAACAAGATCAAGGCTATGTTGAGCTCAACCTAGTACAATGTTTTGACCTCGATTGAGTACAATTCAACCTTAGTGTGTCGAGTTGTGCCCAAGTGATTCTTGACCTCTTTCAAGTATAATGCCCTCTAAATTACTCTTTCAAGCATAAATAATCCTAAATTTCAAGTCAAGCACAAATAAATATGAGATTCGTTAGAACATTATTCACCATTTACATCGAGTTAAAACTCGCTCCACTCCACCTATGTGGAACTTAACCCACAACGATGATCCGGCTTAAATCATTTTAAACATCTACAATGTCCTCCAACCTACTTTCATTACTTCAAAAGTTTGTCAACGTCGCAAAGGAGGAAGCTTAGTCCAATATACTTGTTGTCCTTTAAATAATGATCAATAATTTTCTCATCTAATCAGAGTTTTCTCCACATAAACTTGTTATTCTGCTGCTCAATTAGGAGCGACAAGATAAATAACTATTTGGGAGAAAACTATTCAAATTCAACATAGTATTCTTCATCCCAGGTATACCTATTTATATATTTATATTCAAACCTGGAAGTAAATTGGTCTTTACAGTTGGTGACATTGGCAGTCATTGATTGACTGACTTCTAACTGATTATGTTATCTGTTCACGTTTTGCTCACCAACTTAATGTTTTTGTTCCGAGCATATTGACTTGCAATGTATATTTAAGGTCGCTTACGAGGTTTCTTCCTTGTAAGTGTTTTTAGCCCATTTTGAGTTCTCGTGTACTTTTGACTTCTTCAAAGTGTTCGTTTAGATGCTAGTGAAAATATTTCTTTACTTTTCAAGAATACCGTCAAATGCTCCTCCCTCCGTAACCAACTAGACGAGTACCAATCCAGCAAGATGGGCACTAAGCGCCAACCATGCTACTGAGCATATTCCTATCTCACCACGTCATAATATCTTCTAGCGGATAAAACGGCATTCAATCCCTTTCCATTTCCCAACACAGCAAGAAACAGAAAAGCCCACAATACGTGCACGTCATATACACACACGCACACCACATAAAGCATAAATATCAACCAGATTTATCATCGTCAATTTCATTTGTTATACAAATTTAACATTCTAAAGAGAATTTTAGAGAGAGAAGGAGATGGAGAAAGCAATTGAGAGACAAAGGGTTTTGTTGCACCACATCAGTCCTTCGTTCACTTCTTCTTCACTTGAAAATATTGATTCTTCTATCTCTGTGAGTTTTTTAAATTTGTTGAATTTAGTTATAATTAATCTCTTTTAATTTCAAAGATTCAGTCGCTTTATCGTAAGTTGATTGAGTTTAGAGCATTGAGTACTTGTTTATGAATTCTGTGTTTTGAAAATTGCTGCGATTTACTATCTCCTTTTTTATTTAATTGTAGTTTAAATTTTTTTGTTGATTATCTGTCTAATTTTACTTGAACTATTAGCTTAGATTTATTGTTCTAATTAAATTAAGTTATAAGAGCGCACGTTTGAAAATATGAAATCAGGTACATATTTCATAATTTGAAGTTCTACGAATACATTTACCATGGTTGATGGTTAAGGTATGTTAAAATGATAAGATTTTTAATCTTATATTTCTATCAGGCATCTTTATGTTCAGCTGGGGACAGTGCAGCGTACCACAGGACTTCTGTGTTTGGCGACGATGTGGTGATAGTGGCGTAAGTTACTTATAATAGAAGTTGTGTTTCAAATTAAGTTTCATAGCTAGGAAATTTGATTCAATTGGATATATGTTTCTTAACTACTTTTCTGCTTATAATTTGGCATAGTGCCTATCGAACTGCACTTTGCAAGTCAAAGAGGGGTGGCTTTAAAGATACATATCCTGATGATTTACTTGCACCAGTTTTGAGGGTTTGTTTCTTTTCCCCATTGCATATATGTTGATGTCAGTTCTACTGAATGTCAAAGTTGAGAATTATACATCCAATATTTGATTTTTATAATGATGAACTGGTACAGACTTTGATTGAAAAAACGAATGTGAATCCAAGTGAAGTTGGCGATATTGTTGTGGGCACAGTACTGGCGCCAGGCTCCCAGAGAGCAAGTGAATGCAGGATGGCTGCATTTTACGCCGGTTTTCCTGGTAATCATCTGTGCATTGTATGCTTTTAACTTTGTTGTTCTGCAATAAAAGTGCCAGTGAACAATATCTATTTTACCCAATGCAGAAACTGTACCAGTTAGAACTGTGAATAGGCAATGTTCGTCTGGTCTTCAAGCCGTAGCTGATGTCGCTGCAGCCATCAAAGCTGGATTTTATGATATTGGTATTTGGATATTTTCTTGTAAACTGGTATACAGAATGCTTTATTTATTGTCTAGCTAAACTTCCAACTGTCTGAACTAGGGATTGGTGCTGGGCTTGAATCTATGACTGCCAATCCTATGGCTTGGGAAGGAGATGTCAATCCAAGAGTATATTTCATTACTTTCGTACATTATAATTTACACAAATTTTACTTGGCAGAGTTCCATTGCCGTATTTTTTATGTTTGACATCTTATAAACTCCAGGTAAAATCAATGGAACAAGCGCAAAATTGTCTTCTTCCAATGGGTATTACTTCAGAAAATGTTGCCCACCGTTTCGGTGTGACAAGGCAGGAGCAAGACCAGGCCTCAGTAAGTTGAATAGATCTGTCAAATTGATGGTCGCTTCAAGTTATCTATGTCCTTAATGACTTTTTTACCATCTTCTCAGGTGGAATCACATAGAAAGGCTGCTGCTGCAACTGCATCTGGGAAATTTAAGGACGAGATAGTACCGGTGAAAACAAAGGTAATGACTTCCTAAAGAAATTCTTAAAACTGTTCTCATATTTATTTATTTTTTTTTCTTTCTAGTCTTCCTTCGAACTTCTCTTTGGCTCTAATTTACATTTCATTGAAAAAGATTGTTGACCCAAAAACTGGAGATGAGAAACCTGTTACAATATCTGTTGACGATGGGATAAGGCCAAACACCACAGTTGCTGACCTGGCAAAGCTAAAGCCTGTATTCAAGAAAGACGGTTCAACCACAGCAGGTAAAACAGGATTCTGTATTGGAGGTGTATTAAAAAACTGTAGATTTCAAATACTAACTTTTCTAGACTGTATGTTCAGGAAATTCTAGCCAAGTGAGTGATGGAGCTGGAGCTGTGCTTCTCATGAAGAGAAGTGTTGCAATGCAGAAAGGACTTCCAATCCTTGGTGTATTCAGGTGCATAAATTTGCAATTAGAGTATTTAGTTGCATAATTTTGATTCTCAGTATTAAATACTTAAAAACCAGTTTTTGTGTAACTGTGTCTCCATTGGGTCCCAAAAGACCAAGCCTGCCCTGAAATGCACAAGTTCTCTCTTTATGGCTTCCTTAGTTAATTGTATCACTTGGTACTGCTCTGGTTTCTTAATTGATAAATAAATACGTATTTTACAGTTGGTGTAAAATAATAACTGTAGATAAGAAACACGACTCTCCCTCTTCAAAATGACAAAAGGTTCGGTTGCCTCTCTTACAGGAGCTTTGCTGCGGTTGGTGTTGATCCAGCAATCATGGGTGTTGGTCCAGCGGTTGCAATTCCTGCTGCAGTCAAATCTGCTGGTCTTGAACTTGATGATATTGATCTTTTTGAGATAAATGAGGTATTTTTATCCCAAAACTTTAGCAATACCTTTATTGTTACAGTGTTAACAGTTCTTGATCGTCATGTATGATGTCCTTCCTGCAGGCATTTGCATCGCAATTTGTATATTGCAGGAAGAAACTGGAACTTGATCCTGAGAAGATCAATGTTAATGGAGGTGCAATGGCTATTGGGCATCCTTTGGGTGCAACAGGTATTAGAAGTATTTTCAGATAAACATCACTTAAAATCGGCTCTGTTGGAAATTTATATCGATTTGGCTGGGACTTAATTACAGCAGATACATCTTACCCAAAAATCAAATTGTTTACTCTTTTTCTTTATTTTTCTTTTTTGGTTTTGTCTCAAGACAAAATCTTTTAATATGATGCTCTCCTTGGTTAAAATATAGCTTATAGAACCCACTTGATGAGCATAGTTTGTATTGAAAATTTACAGGAGCTTTGATAGTAATTAGATTAGACGTTGAATGTGTTCTTCCACGTACAATAGCGAATAGTTTTCAGTTGTTGGGGGAATTTAAGACGTGTTGCATGACTTGTGAATGTGACAATTAGATGCCTATGTAAACAGGAGCCCGTTGTGTTGCTACCTTGTTGCATGAGATGAAGCGTCGTGGCAAAGATTGTCGCTTTGGTGTCATTTCAATGTGTATAGGTGAGTCTTGCCGTCCATAACTCTTGAGAGCGTATGCATGCCCCCGACAACTTTTACCAAGGATTTGTGACTAAATATTGATCGTTTAACTGTAGGAACGGGAATGGGAGCTGCTGCTGTTTTCGAAAGAGGTGACTCCTGTGACGACCTCTGCAATGCTCGAAAGATTGAAACTCATAATTTCCTGTCAAAGGATTCTCGATAATCACCTCATCGCCTATGTGGGTTTTCAATATTGTTATGGTTCCAAAAAGAAGCCAACCATATAGCCTGAAATAACACACGACATTTTGTTTGATTTAATCAGCTTTTACTTTTACCATTTTATGCCAAATAATTTATGGGTTTTGTTGAACAATATCAGTTTTTGCGATGTTAAAGTTCTCTCTGACTCGTATTTCACAACATCTCTCTGTTATTTTCACTTGGTCTTTTGTGTTTCCGGGGGGCCCATATTTCATTTTTGGTTAGTTGAATTTTTAAGATACTGTACAGCCGACCATGTTCGCTTACTTTAGAAAAAGGGTTAATTTCACAAATCGTCACTGAAGTTACCTGAAAATTTC
>CAIGRS010134083.1:0-16477 GCA_903798395.1 Fraxinus floribunda
GGGGTGGTGGCGCAGTTGGCTAGCGCGTAGGTCTCATAGCTTAAAGAGTGATCCTGAGGTCGAGAGTTCGAGCCTCTCTCACCCCAATAACTGTTTTTCATAGTGGATCACATTTTGATTTTTTACCCTTTTTTTTTTTCATTCTCCCAAATAATATGTTGGGCACTACTACAAATGCTATACTCGTCTCAATAGTAATAAAGTGTTTTTTTTTTTAATATTGCTCGATAATAAACAATCCTAGTTATGAAACACCTTCCTTAATTATTGATCATTATTTTCTCTTTAACAGTAACCAATAGTTCGTGTACTAAACGTGACACGGGAAAAAATACAGTCTCATCTTACCCACTGCCCAAGTCTATCTTAAAACCGGTGCTATAGTCACGTAATAATAAGCCAAAAATTTACTTTGTCGAGTTCAAACTAATACAAAAAAATTTCCTTGTCGACAGTGTTCATTAATTAACTCCAATGCCTCCTTGTACAACATGAAAAATGTTTATATATATTACTTCTAACTTAGGAATAAAAGCCATCCATTTGTTAGGCGGTATATACTATGTGTAATTGCCTTGATTCAGACTTATCCAAGTTGCTAATTATCAGACAGTATCTTCCTATGAAAATTCAAGTTGTAGATCCCGTCAAAGGTCCCTTTATAATCCAATCAGTCTCAGCTATCTGCAACTTGTTCATAATTCCTTCCTTTTGAGTAAAAATGGGATCAAATTTCTGCGGTTTTCGGTCCAATGGATTATCCAAGAAAAACTCTGATGACAAAAATGGCAGCCTAACAGCATCAATGTTGGAATGTATGAAGCCAAGATGCTTATGGGCCGCACCGAAAATAAAGAAGAAGCAATCCCATCGACAAGAAAATCAGCAAAAACATCAGCAGCAGCAGCAGCAGCAGTGGAAGAATACCTGTAAAGTGTTAACTCTAGAAGAATGGATTTTATCATCACCAGGTTTTAATGTGCCTAAACAATGTCCTTCCAATAGGGTTCATCCATCGTTTGAAGGAGATCATGAAGACTTGGTGCCTGAATCTAGAGACAATACTTCTTTGGAAATTTCAATGAAAATTGATGAAAGTGAAAAAGGGAAGCTGGAGAATTCATCACTTTGCAAAAATCAAAGTGGAAAGATGAAGAAGAAGGTGAGCTTCAAATCACCAGAGGTTGCTGAAATATTCATCCTGTATCCACAGGAGACATATTCATGAGAAGAATAATGATATGTAGCACGTTTAGATGATTGGTTCAATTAAATGTAATGATAAATGGCCATTTAATTGGACATATCGTTTAATGTCATCTATACATTACAGGTATCTGAAAATGAATAATAGAGACAATAATGTTGTATCTATAAAGGAAGGGGAATGAAATATTTTCCCTAACTTCATTTATTTTGTTTGGATTAAGGGTACAAAAGGAGAAAAGATGAAGGAAAACACATTCCTTTTCCCTTCTATATTATGCACATCACTCTCTCTCTCTCATTATTATTATTATTTTTTCACTAAGCTAAAGAAAGAGATGCCACTATGTGAGAGAATTGAAGTTTTTCTAGTAGCTCTTTAGCTTGGCTTGTGGCTCGGCTTTCGACACGAGAGAAGAGCACGTCACTTAGTTGACCACCTATGTGCGCATCAACTAGAACGCCGCTAATGCTTCGACAGCTATTGGCTAGGGCGTGACCAATCTCAGCTGTGTTATCGGGGTGGCTAACCACCAAAGGGCTTCCTCCTCGGAAAACCTCAAGCTTGTCGATGATGAATGAGCCATTGGCTTCGACTACCTCCTTGAAGTCTTGTAGACTTGGTGCAAATACTGGAATATTGAAGTTGTCACGTTTTTCGCTAGTGATTAGGCCCTGCATGGAAGATGGACGTCAAATAATTAGTGGAGTGTACAAGGGAAAGTATTGAAGATATAAATATGAATAAATACATAGTATTTATACAGTCGTAACAGTTTATTATACAAAAAATCGACGATTTAGTAACAATATTCAAGCATGATGGAACTAATGGAAGATAAATTTTAATTAATTACCTCTTGAACAAGGTCACCCCAGGCATCCTGAAAATGTGTACCAAAGAGAAGTCCGGCCCCACCTTGGTCCGTAGGGTCCACAGACGTCCTCCCCAAGCAAACTAAGAACATGGATCCACCTCTTTTCATTTCTTCTGATCTTGATCTTAGAAACATGGCTAAATCAGTTTGAAATTGATTTCTGTATGCATTTGCAGTGCACTCATTTGCACCATGGATAAATATTCTTCCTTTATTGTATGCCGTTGATCTCTTATCTAGTACTATATCGGGAACCTAGGATCCATAATATAACTTGATTGAATGAGCCTAATAAGTCAAAACAACATAAAAAATTTACAGTAAAAGTTAACATTTGTATTGATTTTTCCACGCCTTTGACCTAATCACTTTGTTGAAGGATAATATAGTTAGAAAGGTACTAAAATGAATACATATTAAATACCACATGAAATGCGTCGATGCTTACAAATTTTTCTATCACCGAATCCTCGATTTCCGTCAGTGATAAAAAAAAAAAAAATTATTCGCATAAGATTTTATAAGTAAAATAGACTTTTTAGTTTTCTATATTACACGCCAACAAAAATAGAGTATTCTCATTGAAATGTTCTCATCTCTTTGTTGAAGGATAATATACATGCAGGTCGAGAATCTCCAATATAAGCTAGAAAGGTAAAAAGAAACTGAGATTTCATCTAAAGAATTCAAACCCTCTCCCATGCATTCATCATTCATAGCTCTACTCTAATAAAGGGAAGAAAAGGACAATAAGTTCAAGAAGTGGTTTTGATCAAACCAGGGGCCATTATTTTTGACCTTTTTTACCATTCCCCAAAAATAAAAGAAAAAAAGGAAAGGTTAGTAGCTTTTACAAGCATTTTCAAACCCTAAATCAACATTTTTTCAGTTCAACCACTATAAATGGCATGTTTATTAATAATGAAAATTGAAAATAACATATAAGAGGGGCTTGGCCTCATCTTCAACTGAAGGTGCAGAAAAGAAGGGAAAAAAAACTGCATAATGAAAAAAGGTTAATCAATTATTATCAGAAACCTAGAATTTGTCTTAGTGAGATATATAGAATGTATCTATATCAAGACTTGCATAAGAATAACCTGAGAAAGCCAGTGCAAAGAAAATGCAGAGTAAAAAACATCGACAGATTTGGCTGGGAAGAGCCGCCGGTGAAAAGAACCCGGAACTCCAGCAGCAAAGTAAGAGCGGTGGCCGTCTGAAGCTAGGCATTCTTCCATGCTACTGCCGCCATAGGGCGGCAGAAGCTGAAAGAGAGTGTTGAAGTCATTAGAAGGGAGGTCGGAGAAGAAGGCTGAGAATTCCGGCGGGTTATGACTCATGGCCTCGTATCGCTTCGTCATGTGCTTGATTATAACATCAATCATGTTAATGGTGTTGGTCCCACACGAACAGCCCAAGTCCGCCACTACAAAAGGGGTGTCTGCCGCCGGGTTTAGCTGGACGCCGTCGAGGGTTTCTCTAAGAAGGTGGAGCATTGATTGAGCATGTAGCCCCTGCAGAGATTAGATAAAGGAGATTTATATATGCAACTCAAAATACCCTCTCTTCCTCTTTTAACTTTGTAATTGGTTAGTTCTTGTGCCGTGTAGAAGACGACAATATGACATGGTAGGCATCAATATGAACGTCTCCCATGTTAGACATTCTGCTAGAAAAATTTAGGGTTTTATTTAAACCGAAATCAAATTGATTAACCAACATGAAACATCGTGAGTGACAAGGGTTTTTTTACCCTAAAAGATTTTAATAGAACCCAAAACCAAAGCATATGGACACCTTTATACACAATAAAATGGAGTTAGAAAACTAAAGATATATAGGGTATAGTACCGTTAAAAAAAAAAAAACATTTCCTCCTCCAGACCCTTTTATTTTGGATTAAGAAGATGTGAACGCGCGTCTATCTCTACAAGAACAGTGCATTCCGAGGTGTGAAGTGAGAGAGAAAGGGTACTGTAAGAAACCTGAGCCTGTGAATTGTTCACATAGCTAGCTTCTCCATTGCCTCCTTTCATGCTAAGCATCCTTTCAAGCTTCATATTAGAAACCACAACATTGTCACCTATAGGAGCCATATCAATATAATGAATATAAATGGTTATGATTTGTGAAGGTGAAGGGGAATTCATATATAGGAAATTATAGTATATTTTTTCTATAGGTAAACTAATAAATTATAATGGATGACATAAAGTAAAAGGAGGGTGGTCAGTGGTGGAATTAATGTGTATTGGTCCTCACATGGAAGAGAAAAGGAGTCCCCCAAGATTGACGCCGGATTTTAATTCATTTTTTTTATTCAGTATTTTAAGCAATAATTCTGGTAAATAGCAAGTTTCCATCATCAAGCCAGTGCTTTGAATGGAGAAGTAAAGTCGAAAATTAATTTAAATGTTTGAGACAATTCGATTCTTTGATATATAGTTTCAGATTCAGGTAACAATTAGGAATTAGGACCCTGTAAAATTGGCAAAAGAATAGTGAAATAAAGTAGTATAGGCCAGTAGCTAGGGGAGAGTGATTTTAAGCAGTAGCAAGATCCCACTTTATAGCTTAATTGAAAGATTAAATATTTAATGTGGAATGGTTAGTAATATGTTCAAAATTAGTGCTAGGGAGATTGCATGGGTATCGGCTACACAACATTCAGATTTAGTTCTAATAATTTTCTATAGAATATATGAGTTGAATCCAATTTTTGCTGTTCAATTTGTTGTCCACCAATTAATTATTGACACATCATTTTACATTAAAATGTCACATACTTTTCAACAGATAAAGTTGGACATGTTAATTTAAAATGATGTGTAAGTAACTAATTTGATAAGAATAATGTTATTTGCAGTTAAAAGTATCGGTGATCTTCCTACATCATATATGCGACAGTTTGTGATTTGGTGCACTATTGTGATATTTTTTTATTGATTTGTGCATCAAATTACAAATCACCACATATAAGACAGGTAGAAAAACTATAGGTAGTCTTTGCTACGAATAACATTACTCATTTGATAAACAGTAAATTGGATAGCAAATCTCAATTCAAAATATAAGTTTATGTTTATCAACTTCAGAGTCTTGTGAAGATGTTAATATATTCTAATTGATCAAATACATTATGTCCCTATTTGGTGGGAATTAAAATAGAATTTTCAATAAATTTTGATAAAAATAATAAAATGCATAGTTGAAAAGTTGTAGATCCCGATAAGATTTACCTTTTTTTCTTACTACGGTATCTAATGTAATAAGTCATAGGAGACTTGGTTATTGAAGGAAAATACTGTGCCCGAAAAGAAAACACGATAATATACTAACCCTATACGTAGATACTAATGATAATATATAAATAATTTTTTCCTTATTATAATTTTTTATATTTCTATTAATTGATTTATTGACGAAATTTTCTTTGATAAATTACTTTTGTATAAGTATTTATGTTGTTAATATTACTAATCCTTTGTAATTTTATAAAATTATTAATTATCAACAGAATTTCTCAAAAGAAACAAATTATATAAAAGTAAAAACTTTTGGACTAATAATCTTCATGAAAAATCGTATTCACTAATTTTTTTTTCTTTTTTGACTAATTTATATCTAGACTTGAGTATTTATAATATGAAGGTTTAGGGGTGAAATACGATAGGAAAATAAACTGTTTAATCGAAACAGGATTTACCCACGATGCTCGTGCATTATGCTAGCGTCGGCTAGCATCAAGGTTTTGCTTCAATTTGTGTCGCTCGAGTAGGAAAGCCAGTGGTTAGCTAGCGTCTGTAGGTCCATTTTTTTTATCTTCTTAAATTGTCTTAAACTCCTTTTAGTGCTGTACCAACCTCGACTCTTTTGACTCTAATTATAACTCAAATAACCTATATTTTGGAGACTCTTTTGACTTGTATTACAACTCAAATAATTAGATTTTGGATACGGATAAAGCAAATGACAAATACAATTTCAATTGGACCTAAAAGGAATGACTTGGAAATTGGGAACGTGGTGCAATTGTGGTCTGTCCGAATCGAAGAAGAATTGTTGTTCTGTCTAGTGAGGTTACCTTGAAATTAGCAGCAGCTATTCTGGTTTTGTTTGCACGGAATTAATAGTGATTATGCTCTTATGGATGACAATAGGATAGGGGCGAAATGCGACACACTAATCCTAAATTAAGGAAGAAATAACATTAATGTAGCATTACTTTAAGGAACTTGTTCATTAGGTTGTTCCGCACTTTCCCAGTTCAAACAATATATGTTGAATATTTGCAAGTCCATCGTAGAATTATCGACAGAATTTTTCATAAGAAAAAGTAAATACTAAAATACATAAAATTTAAAATATTCAGATCACTTCGATAAATAGGGAATATTAGGCAACTATATTTAATTTGTGTAATGCTTGAACCGACTCTTTTTAAAATCAACTATCCAAGGAAAATCCTTTCGGAGGTGGCCGAGTTGGTGAGACATGTGAACGCAGAGACCGAAGGTCACGAGTTCAAATCTCCTGTCAATACTTCCTCGGTCGAGCTCGTCGCACCGGGATTGCCTAGTGCTGTTTATCTATTATGTGTGATTTGCGGGTTACTGCACATGAAGCGAGATTTACCCAGTGCGCATTCACGGGTAGTGACTGCGGGTTCCAAAAAAAAAAAAAAAAATCGCTACTTAATATCAGGCAAATTTAAAGGTATTATTTGATAAAATGTGCGTAAAAAATTATGTACTCAATGTTAAAATTAATTAACTTGGACTTGGAACTTTTTAAGATTGCCCAAAGAAAGCACAGAGTCCTTCGATGTAGCAGTAGATTTAACAACTTTTCAACCCACAGTTACCAGGAAACTTTTGAACAGCCTCAATCTGTAATTGCCCCGGGGGCGTTGGGGGGAGTGGGGTTGCTCAAGCTTGTGAATCTAGGAAGGAATTGCTAGTACTACAAACGATACAGTGTTGAAAGGCTCGACCCAGCCCATAAGTGCGATTCAAGCATTTTGAAATCATGATCCAAAGAGAGACCCAGTCGCCACTGTCAGATTTAGATGTAGTTCCAGATTATCCAAACTCAATCGATTATTCAGCATTGTTGCCCTCGAATCTTGATTTGGGAAGCATGCGAGTTGAAATGTACTCTCCTCCTGACTAACCAGCTAATGAAGCAAGCATGTTTTATTCATGATGTAACCATGACTCCCAAACATATCGACCCAAGTTGCGAAATTGACAAATACCATGAAAGAACACAAGCATAGCATAAGTCAACAGCTCCTTTCCACCGATGCAATTAAGATAACTTCACATAACGCAAATATTAAAACTTCAAACAAGGTGGGTAAAAGATTGACACTATTATGCCGTATATCCTCATTTTATTACTGAAACAAGCCAACAACCTCAAGGAAATTGCAAACATACACACAAGTCCTAAACCACTCCCCGTGCCTACAGACAAGAAGGTAGCAGCTTCAACAGACACTTGATATGCACGACATATACTATCATGCTCTAAGAAGCATGATTCTACAAACATCGACCACGTCCTCTACTATCATAGCCATATCCCCCATAACCCCTTCCACGATAAGAGCCTCGAAAACGACCACCATGACCAGATCCCCGACCTCCTCGGACCCCTCGAAACCTAGAAAAATCTCCAAAAGTCTGCATTTGCAGGATAAAATTAGCTAAAGTCAATAACTAGAATATGAAGATATCAAAATAATGATGAACGTACCTCAGTGTCTAACTTCATCTGCTCTGAATACCTAGTTCTTCCATGATTTGGGCCATTGTCCAGTGCATTACAAGAAAGGGAATCGAAAAAGTCATCCTTGTTATAAACAGGCTGCGGAGCAAAGAAGTATATTTGACAATTGGTATATGATAGAGACTCGTATCAAGTGAACAGGTAGATATGAATACAGACAAAAGAAAGAATCACACTGACCTCAATCTTTGGCAATTCAGCATCATCTTCATCTTGCATATCATCTTCGTCACTGATGTTTCCATTCTCATCTTTCGACTGGGATTTGGTACTTTTTCCCAGATGACCCCAGACCTCATCCTTTTTGAACTTCTCATTCATAGCCATGAAATCAAAATCTTCAGTGAATTTTTCCACTGGTGTTCTCTGAGAATCATATTAGGAGACAAACTATGGAATCATGAAGGTTAAACATTAAATCAAATTATACAAGAAAGATGAAACTGGTCACTAAAAGCTCTAAAGGATACTTGATGAGGAAAGATCTGCAAAATTGGTGGTTGAAAATTTGAATATTTAAAGACCTTGATATCACGACTTTTATGAAATTTAGGTGTATAACGCCAAAGCAAGTCATTACCGCAGGTCCAGGTCCAGATCCTCTACCGCCACGACCTCTGTAATTGTTACGCATCCGATAAGTAGCTCCATTTGGCTACAAGGTCAGCAGTAAAATATGTTATTAGCATCTCAACCACATTTTACAGTTCGTTTAAGAGCCATAAGTGAATTTTTTACACTGGATTAACAATTTCAATCACACCCGTAGAAAATGGTAAGAAAACAACAACAAAAGTTACCCCTTCCATCAATTAATTGAAGATAATGTACAATCGAACAATATCAGATACAGCCTGCACTGAAGATAATATTTTAAGCAATGAAAAACTGGAAATTGAGTCTCATAAGATTTCATAAAACAACTAATAACAGCTAGTGCAAAACGTTGGTGCCAGATCCTTTAATTTCTCCTAAATCATCATTTTGTTGTTACATACTAACCTCATTAATTCATAAAATCCAATAACCTCTTAAATTCAAGACTCAAGAGCTAAAACTATTACAAGCACTCTTCATCTTATTAGCATTCAATCAAAAAGTCAAATAAAATTTCGAGACATTAAAACGACTAACGTGTGCATGTTTATGTGCATGAAAGGAGAAAGGAACACCTTTGGGAATCTTGTGCTTGGGGGCAAAGGTAAAATTGGTGGCAGAGTTTCAGTTGCAACTGGAACTGGCGATTCTGGAGATGGCTTTGGTGACACTTGAACTACTTCCACATCCTTCTGAGTTGTTTGTAAATGTTGAGTTGAAGGAACCATCGATGGTCCAGGTCGCAGCAGCTGACCAGGGGTTATAAGTGAAGGGGTGGGTGTTTCAGCAAGAACTGATCTTGATGTCCCAGAAACAGATGTCAGAGGCTGAGACATGGTCTGATGTGGCATGGCTGCCGGGCTGGATATTGCACTAGGTTTGCTAGCAACCGAAGGCTTTCCAGCATTGTCAGGAATTGTTGAAGACAGCGGAGCCAAAGTCGGCAAGCTAGAACTCTGTGTTAATGTAGGGTTAGCTGAAATAGGAGCTTTGATTGGAATTGGATTTGGCATTGTTTCAGATGCTGATGCCACAGATTGCAGTGGAGGAACACTCAAAGACAAAGTTGAAGAAGGTAAAGAAGTAGTGCTTAAACTAGTAGAACCAGTGCTATTAAGAACCAAGGGAGAAGGATATTCCGGCAAATTAGAACCCGGAAAGCTCGATCCTCCTGTTGGTAAAGATGCATTGAAACCAGTATATGTCATCTGTTGCATGGATGGAGGCATTGACAGTCCAGGAGGTGGCCGAAGCAAGGACTGCTGGGGCAGTTGAGGGAGCCCATTGGGTGTACCATAGAATCCCTGCCAATACATAGGCATAGCTAGCCCACTTCCATTAGCATTTGGTGGAGAAGGCCCCCAAGAGTTCAAGTTCCCTCCCGGTTGATATAAAGGCAGACCACTTTGGAAAGTTGACCCAGGGTGTCCCAACTGAGTAGAATGGGAACCAAGATCCATCAAAGACCCAGTAACAGCTGTGGGCAAGCTTGTGGATGCGGTTGCTGGAAGAGGATAATGAGACTGCACATGGAAATATAAAGAGTGATCAAATTAATTCAGCCCCATGCATACCATCACTACAACAATCTTTATACTACTTGCCTGAATAATGGCTGGATCACTGCTTATGGGTGGTGTATTTTGAACAGGTGGAGAAGATTTTACCTGTAGATCCTGAGGAGAGCAGAATGGAAGGAACAATTTGAGGCAAAATTTCAGGCAAATAGGAATAGATGGAAAAAAGAAACTACCTAAACATTATTTAAAAGAAGATAGTAAAATTGCTTCTATTTTCGAGCAAGACTAATACTTTAACAGGCCATACAGAAAACTTATCAAACTGAAACCATCAATTTGTACAGGCATGGAAAAAGCCAGCAGACTATACTCGTCAACAGAATACACAGTCAGTATTTCACATTGGTAGGAATTTAGAGAATTGAAGTACAAAAGAACAAGAAAACTAAAAGGAAACATACAATAACGAATGTAAGTGTTTTTTGTTCACCCAAAATTAAAAATCAATATAAGTCCCAAGTTGAGGCCCAAACTTCCTTTCGAAATGATACTAAGTGCTTTTCACCAACCATTTATTAGTTGTGACCAAAATCAGGAAATCTCCTGTTACATAATCATAAACCTTAACTTATCTAGACAAAGTAACCAATCATACAGTTGCAATCAGATACCTTGATATCACTTCCTCTAAACAGTATGTACCCGTAAATTTTGTCACTAGGAGGGACTTTCGGACCATCCTTTTTTCGTCCTTCTGTTCCAAATGATCTCACTGCC
Organism: Fraxinus floribunda; assembly: GCA_903798395.1. Lineage (NCBI taxonomy): Eukaryota > Viridiplantae > Streptophyta > Magnoliopsida > Lamiales > Oleaceae > Fraxinus > Fraxinus floribunda. The sequence continues at coordinate 10,772 of CAIGRS010134083.1, forward strand.
ACAAGATAAATCCATGCCAACAGTTAGGTTACATCAAATTTTTAACATAATAATCAAAGAGATTGTTGATAAAATTCACTCAGCATACAAATTCAAAGATTTTGATGACTGAGCTACATAGGTATATTGCAAATGACTATACACCCAATAGATGAGACCTGTTTAAGCTTCCAGCAATCATCATGCTGTAGGCCATATAATTTAACTTCATCGTAAGTTGAAGTAAACTACTTGAAATGCTATCATCTCTCACTATAGGTAAGATATTGCATAACAAAGATCCCTACAGCACTATTTTTTGAGTTAATTTTAAAAGCTAATTATAGGTATAAATAAATGCAGGAAGCCACATATTAATTATAAATTTTCCTTAATATAGCATTTTATAGTTTTAAATATAACATATGAAAATTTGATAATCAAAAAAATAATATATAATCAGAAAATTCCGTAAACCAAAAGAATCTGAACTGTTCCCAAAAAAAAAAAGAATAAACATAAAAAATGACTAGAATTAATACGAATAAACTTGTAAAAGTAATAATTAAGTAAAAATAACCAGAGTTATTAAAAATTATATCATAACTCAAAAATATTAATGGTAATTCCTATTGGACCATAATAGCAAAGGAATATAAAAAACACAGCACAAGAATTAAAAACCGAGGAGAAACAATTAATCAAGCATGCGAATCAACAAAAAGAGCAGCAAAAATGAAAATGCTAATTATTTAAGCAGGATAAGGAAAATCTTTAAAAAATCCTTTTAACAGAAAAAAAAAAAATTTAACCTTTGGACACAGCAATTCGATCAATAAGTCAAAAAAGAAATTTTAAATTTTAAATGACAATAGAATACAATATTCTTAATTTTTATTAATTTCTCACCGTTACGGAGGCCGATGCTGGACTCTTCAGTGTTGATGTTGTAAAGAATACCTTCGTATCTGATCTCACTCTTGGAAGTCAAGCTTATCAAGCTGCCGATATACGAGTCCGCCGATGTGCCGCCGCCACCGCCAGATCTACTACTGGACGCCGTTGCTGAATTCTCTGCCGCCATCCTGTGATTCTATTCACTGTATTTACCTGTAACCATGTACATAATTGTGCATATATATATCTAGATAAGAGGACTCTTCAGTCCGCCAGAAGAAGAATTTCGGTGGAGGGAGAGAGAGAGAGAGTGTGTGTGTGTGTTGACCCCTTTCAAAGGTGTGAGATGATGTAGGGTTTCAGTTTTTCTACTTTTCCATTTTCTACCCAAAGCTTTGAGGATCTTGGTAAATGGTAATTGAAGTTTGCTGGGCAGAATGGTGATGCGTGTGATTTTTCATCATTAAAAAGGGGGTGTTTGGAAGTGTTTGTGTATTAATTTTACGTGTTATTGATTATTTTACGAATATTGAATGAGAAATTATTAAAAGGAGTGAGTTTTGATGAAGAATGATGGAAGTTGGACGAAAGATTGGATGACTTGAGCTCAAAATTGGAAAGTTATTGATAGTTGCGATCTTGATTCTTTTCTTTGAGAGGGGACATTTTCTCGAGGAAAAAAAGTGTTTTGAGCCACGTCACTTCGAAAGAATGTATTTTGAAATAATAAATTGATAAAGAATGTGTGGTTGAAAAAGAAGAAAAAGTTATTGATATAATGAAAAATATTATTTTATTAAAGAATGTGAGGTTAAAAATGATAATAAAAATTTTAATTTGTACCAAATAAGGCTTTATATTTAACATCCATATAGTATTGGCAATGGGCTGGGCCGGGCCGAGCCACCTCGACCCTTGCCCACACGAGCTCGACTCGTGCTCGTGGCTCGTCAAAGCTTGTCCCATTATGGGGGAGCTCGGCTCGTGCCCCAAGCTCGCCCAAAATGGGTACTTGGCGAGCCCGAATCGCCTTAGCTCAGCCCTTTTTGTTTGGCGAGCCACGAATCGAGCGGCTCGTGGGTCGCATTTTACATGAGCCAGGCTCGTGGGCTCGCCAAATTGACGAGCCGGCCTGCTCGGCTCATGCTTGAACTCATCTTTTTAACGAGCCTGAGCCCGTTCGGGCTTGTTTTTGCCGAGCCAACGAGCCGCTCGGCTCGATTGCCACTCCTACATCTATAAATTTTCAAGATTTGTGGCTCTCATTTGAAATTTGAAGGCGTGTGATCATTGATTTGATGGGATTTCTACATTTGTCAAAAGAGAGATTGAAGATTCATTATTGAAATTCGTGTGGTGGAGATCAACAATAACTTTTAACTCTTTTTTTAATTCCTTGCATTGAGCCAGCTGATATTAAAATTTTTTATTTGTGAATAATTATTCATTACGAGAGTTTCATTTCACAGGGGCCTTACAGGCCTCTCACTGTAGCGATGGGCCCCACCCAATGTATTAAAAAAAAATTGTGGCCTCCACCCACCATGTGTGTTACCTGGCAGCAGACCCTTGTAAGTGCAGCATCTCTTTTTTATTTGTTTAATTCTACAATTGTAAGTGGCCAGACAAATTGTTGTTAGAATGAAAAAAGTAATTTATGTTTAATTTTTTTTTTTTAATTCGAAAGACTTCATTCGACTTTGATTATATATTAATTGCTCTTTGTATGTTCAATAAAATACAATTTTTTGATTGTCAATTGATGAATTTAGGGACGATATTGGTATCAATAGGAAATTTATTTATCTACCTCGATCGAGGTTACTGATAGAATTTATGTAATCTTAATTGAATTCCTACAAATTAATGTTTTTTTATGTATATGAATTTACATAGAGATGTAATGAATTGGAGATGGAAAGGATTAATTTTACTCGCAAGTGATCATTAGCTAAAATTTCTTAATTCAATTATTATTATATATAAAAAGATGTTGTTATATTTGATCTTAACTTAATTAAAATCGATCCAGAATATTAGATTAGTTAAGTATTATTTTAATTTAAATTCGGTTTAGATATATTTGATAGTAGGTTATTAGTCCTTGTAGAACGATACTTCAATTTGAAATCCACTTTATTACTTGTCAAAATTAATACACTTATGATTTAAATGAACAAATGGCAAAATAATCATCCCAACCCAATCCAACCCAACCCATCTCATCATGTCTGGTCTTCATTGGTAAATCGTGGAGGAAATGTCCTGAGCCGTCCTATCTCGTCTTTGTTGCCCCATTGATGGAAGACATGAAATATAAATCCAGCTGATTCTTAAAATTTATTTATTTTAGAATCAAATTAAATTGTATTTGAAAATAAATGAATAATATTAAAAATATTTAAATAAATATGAAAGCAAAATAGACATTTAATAGCTCGTCCTTATCTCACCTCTCGAAAAATTTCTAGAGGCCGAGGTTTGGTCGATTGTCCAATCGTAACAATCCATTCTTGTTAAACTTTTACCTGAACTAGTATGTGACACGTGTGAGTTTTGTAATTATTTTGTTGTTATTAAAGTAGAATTTTTAGATTTTGTAAAAGTATTCTTGTGTGTAAATTGTATATATTCAATCTCTTTACAAAATGTTGAAAACATAAAATTCCTAAAAGAAAAACAAATGGTGACAATAAATGGTCGGAAATGGACGCAGGAGGCACTTTGCGGCAAGAGATAAAAATATTCGAGCTCCATCGGTTTGAAACAATGACAATTGCACTAACAAACGATCGCCGGGACGAAATCACACTATGCTAGCTTGCATTCGATAGGAATATGTGGAAGGATAGATAGAAGAATGTGTATTGTCTTATCTATGTAATCTATTGCAATCTATATTTCACAAGGTTGTCAAGATTGTTGAATGAATACCCGACTAAGTGTTTTTTGTTCTTTCTATTTTTCAAGAGTTCAAGTATGTATGTATCTACTTTCTTGATTGCAAAAGAACCAACCCCGATATCTTACAATGAGAAACTATTTATACTACGCAAGCCAACGTGGTGATCATTGGATCAGAACCACGTGATCTCATCTCCTATATTGGGATGTCAAGTCATTGTCTATTCATACAATTAATACATTGAAAACGAGTCAGCCACCGTATACAATAGGATGACATACTGGCATACTTTAGTACACATGTTACATCAATCACTTCTAAGAGATCTTCGAATCTATTGCATGAGACAACGTTAAAGAAGAAGACATGCAATTTAAATATGTTGCTCTCAAATAATTATTTCTCCCCCTGTTCTAGTTGAAGCAGCTAGATTAGTAAGTTTAAGAAGTAAAGCCTACAATTAGGTGAGAGAATTTGTTAATTGTATCTATATTGATCTTATACATAATGAAACAAATTCATGAAGGCGTATGTAGCAATCACTCTAGTAGACACTCCCTAGCGCAAAAAACTTTAAAACGGGGATATTATTGGCCTAATATAAGAAAAGATACAATGAATTTTGCAAGTGTGACAAGTGCCAAATGTTCACATCAATTCCTCCACAACCTCTATAATAGCTGGTAACCAGCAACGGTATCTAGCCTTTTGCCGAGTGGGGGAATGAACTTCTCGGAACCATTGCCCAGGAAAAGATCCAATTTGAGATTTATGGTAGCGGTAGTGGATTACTTTACTATATGGTTAAAAGTTGAACCTCTCACAAACATTACTAAGGCTAACACTTGTAAGTGTATATGGAAGAACGCTATACGCCAATTCAACGTATCCAACTCCATAATCTCAGATAATGGAACATGATTTCAAAAGTAAGTAATGTGTAATGAGTTGGACATTTGTATAGACACTTCTTCACTTCATATTATCCTTAGGCCAACAAGCATGTAGAAGTTGCCAACATGACACATAAAAATATCCTAAAAAGGAAGCTCGATGCAATGAAAAAAATAGGCCGATGAATTACCACAGATCTTATAGCCCACCGAACCACCAAAAAAATTGCTACCCTAGCTTAGGGGATGGAAGCCATGGTTCTAGAAGGAGTTGGAGTAAGTTCGGCTAAGAGAATATGATATGCTAAAGAACAAAATGAGGAATCTATGAACGTGAGCCTCGACCTCTTAGAAGAGAAAAGAGATAATTCTTAAGATAAACTCGCATCATATCAGAAAATAATGGAAAGATACCTTAACTCAAAGGTTTGCAAGAAGAACTTCAAAGTGCTGGACTTGAGAAAGTATTTGTCACCGACAAAGAAATGAGCTCGAGTTTGCTTGGTCAGAAGTGGGAATGGCCATATACTATAATTAAGATTGCGGGAACAGAACATATAAGCTTGCAGGAAAAGATCGGAAACCACTTAAACATCCCTATAATGGTATGTACTTAAGAAAGTATTATCAATAAAAATTAATCAATTATCACAAATTAAGTTGTTATACAAAGAGTCATTTTTGTTATGCGAAGCCAGCCGAGTTAGTCTAATGTCTATCGTGTGAACCGAGAAAAAAAATCTTGCAAGAAGAAGAAAATAAGATAAAATGAAAGTTCTCATTAACAAAGGGGAAAGTTGAAAGGTAAGTAATACTTGCAAAACATATCATTACACAGCCAAAAGGCGCATCATACGAAGTAAAAACTCTTTGTTACACTACATATCATGCGAAGTAAAAAACCAGTAAGGAGCTGAATGGCCTCCTCCACGAATCAAATCGTCATGCACTCCAACGAAGACTTCTAGAGTCAAAGGATGAATGAGAGATAGAGAATAAATTCAATCTGTTTTCCCCCGAAAATAAGGGCTC
>CAIGRS010134132.1:0-14240 GCA_903798395.1 Fraxinus floribunda
AATTGGGGTTAAGCTTAGCGACACGCTTTTTGAGAAAAAATGATTTTATTTTATTTAAATTCTCGATCGCTACAGTTCCAATCCCATTCCTTATGATATCTGCTGCAATCATCATCATCATCCCATCATCATTACTGGGTGATGCAGCATATTTGACATAGTAATCAAACTTTCCTAATTGCTCTCCAAGTAATCCAACTTCTGGATCATTGTCATAGAAAGCTTTATGTAACTTTCTTTGACTGCGTCGCCTATGTTTCCTTCTTTGGAGGGTAGAATCATCATCAATTTCTGCTGCTAGACAACTGGAGCAAGAGCAAATATCCCAGAAAATATGTCCAGTATGATCTGTTCTGTTGTAAATTGACCTTCCATTTGCATCAAAAGCATAAATAGGAATTTCTTCCTCATATGCAAACTGTGTAGGAAAACAGGAGGCTCTTTTTGAGACAACATCCCTTTTGAAAGTGATCTCAACATCTCCATTGGACTTTTTTCTTAAAAAAAAGGTTCTTGGGATTGTATTAGAGCAGAATTTTTATTTTCTTTGTGGGCTTGTTCATAGCTTGTGATTCATGCCTTAGGAATGAGTTTGAGTAGCTCTGAACAAGGAATTTTCCTAGGAACATGATCTGACTCTACATGAAGAAGTAGAGCATCGTATGTTCCTTGAGATTGTGCAAAATCAAGGGACTGATTTTGTATTATGTATACCATCTGATAATGAAGAGTGGTTGCATATGTAACAGAAGATGGTACAGCTCCAACAATTTGAACTTGGACTTTTAAGGCTGTGAGTAACTGTGGATCAGATATAGGCATGTTGAAGTTTGAAAACATTATGACCAAGACAGTTCCAGCATTGAGAATTGGTTCTACAATTTCTATGCAAGTATACTGATACTCAAAGAAACAAGTATCTAACAAAGCAATTCTTGAAAATGTCAGAAGACCTTTTCTTCCATGAAGAGTTAAGGAAAATCTAATAGCTCCAAAGTAGAGAAGAGTATATCACTCAGATAACCATAGTTTTGGAAGATGAGAAGGTAATTCAAGTGTAACAAACTGCTCTTTTTCTGTAGCGGGCAGAAGATGTTGGTCAAACTTTGAGGCTTGAACAAATTCTTTGGCTTGGGATTTTTGGGGAGAGATAAGCCTACGGACAGTTTTAGAAATAGATTGGCGAGGTTTTGTTTAAGGCATGTATGGAATTACACGAGGTAAGTCTGTGAGTGGAACTTTATTAGACTCGAAAAGATAGAATATCTCATATTTAGAAGCATCAGATTTTCTAAAGGAAGTAGAAGAAGAGGAGGATACAGAAACGATTTAGGTAAAGAGAAATGATTAAAGCTTTCTGAAGAAGACATAATTAAGAGATGTTCTTCCTTAATTTCTTCCAGTACTTAGTAACATAGATTATCATGATACGAGTAAGATAGCAAACATGGCTCTGATACCAAACATGCGGAGTAACAGCAAATCTACAACAAATCATATTATGAATTGAGATTTATCTCGTGGCTTGAGCAATATTGTAAACATAATAGAGGCACCCGCGCTTTTCATCATTGGCTTTAAGAATGTGACATTTTAGTCCTTTTGCAAGCATTAATGTACAACAATTGCGAGGTAAGTAGATTTTATTTATCTCATTTATACAATGTTATTATATTTAAAAAAAATAATGTACACAATATGCTAATTCAATGTATACTTTTTCACTTCACCTATGTATCATGTAGCCATTCTCAGAGTAGGTTTTTTTTCAACTTTATAATTCTTTATCAAACATTGTAACAAAATACGACTTTTTAATTTTATAGTAATTCACAACTTCCTTTTTGGGGGAAAAAATGTAATTTTCACTTATTTTAAAAAAAAAAATAGGCGAGCACGAGTGGCTCAGTGGGGCAGCACGAGTCGAGTCTTTTGAAATGATCCAACTTGCACGTGGTTCGCTTGATGGGCCGAGCTGAGCCGATATGGCTCACCCATTAACATCCTTAGCAAGGAATAATTGCCTTTTCAAATTTCTTAATGTCGACCCTAGTTGAAAAGTAAATATAATTTCATAAGTTGGATATGAAGGACCATGCAATGATTTTTCAAAGATAAGCGCTAGTTTTGGAAGTGTTTATAAATTGTTTAAATTATATACATGTACAAAATGAGTGATCATTATGTAGGTTGTACTTGTTGATCTTATGAATTATGCGAATAAAAAGTAAGTTTAATCGAAAGTATTTATAAATCAAATACCTTCCAAACAAGGGCAAATGGATTTGGTGGTTAAAATTTTAATGTGGAAATTACAAGAAATGTCCACTTTCACATAATCATTTGTAAAATGTTCAAGTTTTGTTCAATGTCCATTTTACAATATTTTTTACCAAAATATCTTTGTTAACAATTTATAATTCAATACTAAAAACAAAAATGTGCATACAATTAAACATTTTGTTGCCCAATAAAAAATTGACACATAATCTGCCTACTTATTTCAAAAGTATACATGTAAAATCATAATAAATGTTATATTTTTCATTGATACAAGTATTAAATATCGAGAACTATATTTCAAATGTCAAGAACTTTATGAAATGTAGAGAATTCTCATATTCGAAATGAAATCTCGTTCTAGACAAATGAAGTATTAAGATAAATAAGGTTCAAATATCGATAATTTTTAATTTATCGAGAACGCCATTTTATTAATGTAGCTTATCATGGAAGCTACTTTTCTTTTCAAGATTCGCGACAAATTAAAAAAAATTCTTCATTTTTCATTAAAGGTATAATAGACAATTTAGAACTAAATTTGGCAATTTTTACAAGAGTTATCAAAAGTAGACATTTTTTAATTGACAAGCATGGAATAAGACATTTTTGTAAATTCCACAAAATTGATTTTACAACTACAGTGAAAGACTAATGCTTTTTTTAAATGGTTGATGACTCCTGCAACTGGCAAGCACCAATAATTCACTATTCCCATAAATTTGGCCACGGAGGGAGTGCCTTCGATCATGGATGAGGATATAAAGTTCTAGTTCAAACATCGTTTGTGAGCTGCTTAAATTTTTTGAATAATATTTAGCTCCATTAACAAGTAACATTAAAATGATGTGTCTCATTTCATAAGATATGTCAAGAAAAATATAAGAATAATGCTATTCGTTCTCAGCAGGGATAATTTTCATGTTATGTGGCTGGTGAAATATATGAGATGAAAATGGTAATATTGATTTTAAGAGTTGTCTGACAAGATGCTTATAAATAGAGGTAAATGAGTAATGAAAAAATGGATAGTACTCGTGGGTTCTACGTAATTTCGAAATAAAAAGAAGTGTGACCTAAGTGTTTTTTTTTTTTTTTATTAAAGTGTTGATAAACACCTAAAAACAATGAGCTAAACAAGAAATGCATTTTTGAATAGTATTTTTTTTTTGAAATGTGTGGTTAAAAAATATCTTTAAAATTTTGAATTTATGTGTAAATTTATTTTATTGGAGAATATGTGGTTGAAAATGAGTTTTAAAAAAAGAACTTTTTGGAAGAAAAAAAAAATTGAGGCCAAACATAGGCTTAATCACGATAAATATTACTTTAGAATATAACTTTCCTCGAAAGTTCTTGGGAAACTTCGGATTTCAAACTTTGAATTTTATGTTACTAACTGACGATATAGCATCTTTTTCCTTTTGGGTTGGCATCCAACTTTCAGTTGACTCCCTTGGTTGGTGACTTATTAAAATATTAAATTCATAATGAGGAGAATTAGAAATTATTAAATTATTCTAGAAAATCAATTATTTTCACTGTGAATTTGAAAAGAATCGTTAAAGTTGCGTGTGTTAAAAGAGAAATGAGAACTTCTTAAACTTGGGATTATCATTAAAATCTACTAGCAAAATCATCAAGTTTATCAAATTAATTAGGATGAGAGAGAAGGCATGCAAATTGAGTTCAAACACGCAAGTAGAGTTCTATATTTTCAACTATGTTAAGATTTGTAATTTACTCTATTTGAAGAAAATAAAGTTACTTTCACAAGAGTATTTGGGTTCTCATTTAAAATATATTTTATTTACTCTATGAATCTATATTTCAGTAATTTGAACATAACGAACCTTTGATTTTAGAAAGACCAGTTAGTCTGGGCTAAGACGACCACTTTATCTTATCGCATTAATAAAAGTGCCACTTTATCATATCGCATTAAGCCTACACTTAAAATATTTATCTTTCATCTCGTCCTTCATTCTAGACGTGTTGTCCAAATTGATTTACCACATGTTAAATCGATCACGTCATGATTAGTTTTTTCAAGAATTGTTTGCCCTCAATTTGGAACAAGAAAATGCATTAAAGAAACTAATAGAAAATTGAAATACAATTATTTACTATAAATAGTTGATAGATCAGACTTTTCTAGAATCATATCCATGACGTCGTACCAAACTTTGTCCTCAATGGTTTAAAAATGTTTTAGAAAGCTTAGTTTTATCAATATTGTTTGGTGTACAACATTGTTGACACATGCAACAGGATATTTTATCATTAAACAGTTTATGCTTGTTTGGCCCCGATTTTAATCCAATTAAAATTAAAAATATAACCGTTATTTGGTCTCACTCGTCTAATAAAAATCAACAATAACGACTAGTTTTTCAATTTTAATCTGATTTTAATCTCTACCAAACACCATCTAAAAAATAAGAGCATTGCTAGTGATACATCGGGATGTACATCACGGTGTACACCCCCCTCACATGGATGAGAGGCCCACTCGAATATTTTATTCGAGTGGACCCCTCCATGTGAGGGGATGTAGACCTTGATGTACACTTTTTGATGTACATCTAGCATTTTTCAAAAAATAATTTATCTTTTCAATCAACATTTTATTGCCACCTACAACATTGTCAATAATGTAGTAAAAAAACATTGAACAAATAGATTTATCCAAAAAAGTCAGTGAAATTCCTACTTAACTGGAGAGTTGGGGACCCTTCTTTTTTGACTGCTACAAGCAAATAAAATAAATACAAGACATCTCGAACTAAAGACGAAAAGAAATTACTTGAACAGAACTACAACAAACTCGTATTTCCCGGTTAGTAGCAACTATCTGCAGGTAGAATTGGAAGACTAGAAAGCACATCAGAGAGCAAGAAATGCACATTGCTTCCGTGCATGCTCAGGTATCAACTTCTCCAGCAACTCGACTGGCATGCCCTTGAGCTCTAAGAAACATTAGCAGAAGAAACAATAAAGATCACTACAAGAGACAGTTTAAAAAATCAGTACAAGAAAGTAGCAAGAATTGAGTGCTTAATGCTTGCCATGTGGTTTGAAATTGAACAATGGAGGAAGAAAACGTCCATTCGGTAGGCGAACATTTGGATCACGCAACCCATCAAAGAAAGGGTGTATCAATGCCTCCATCTGCATTGGAATAAGCAAAACAATGAATGGGAAATACAAATTACGAAAATCCAATGACATCAATGTCGCATTCGTATAAAAATTAATCAGCTGAAATACCCTAGTTAGCTGATATACACCCACACGAAGCATGTGTGAAAAAACAAACAGCATTTTCTCCTCCTTTTTTCCTGAGTGGTGTAAGGAGTACTATAGATCTTATTCCAGCGTCACTAAGATAGAACCGTAGAATAAATGGCACGAAAAGACCTCGACTGGTTCGATATGAAGCTAAAGAAGCTAACTGTTTAAGCATTGTCTTTCAGGGTTGGGACTTTGAAATTACTATAAAATCAACAGTATGAGAAGCCCCAGACTCCCATGATATGATGTTAAAGCAGCTTACACATTGATACGCTGCCTTAAAAGGATTTGGAGAAAATGGTAGAAATACTATGAAAATTAAGAGCATAGTTATTCTACTATATAGCTCATCAAAGTTTCTGATACTCACTGCTGTGCATCGTAAATTTGGAGAATATTGCAGTAGCCTTGATACAAGATCCACAGCTTCTGCAGGCATGTGCTTGTGGAATATCTGAAGACGATGATATTGTCAAATTACACAAAGCAAAACGATGACCACATCAAAATGAGGAACATAGGATAATATCCTTGGTACCTTGTGCCATGGATGTGCTTTAATTTGAGGGAATTTAAACTCAGTGTAGTTGGGGTTCATACATTTGATCTCCTCCCTTGTTGGGGTGCCCAAGACCTATCAGGAAATAAGCATTTTTAAAGTGAGTTGATTGGATAGAATACATTAACCATAGGACACTGGCAAAATATAGTAGTACGAATTGATTTAAGAAAAATTGAAGGATTCATCTGCTGATCATGTTTACCTTAATTATTTCAACAAGCTGGTCCACTCCACTTTCACCGGGAAAGAGGGGCTGAAATTCCCAAGGAAATTCTCAATTCAGTACACGATCATAACAACTTCCCTAAATATTAAAAGAATTTAAAATACACAAGTTCTATTACCTGTCCTAGCAATAATTCAGCCAAAACACATCCGGCAGACCAGATATCTATGGCAGTAGTGTACTCTGTGGCGCCGAATATGAGCTCGGGAGCCCGATAGTACCTAGAGCATATATAAGAAATGTTTGGCTCTCCTTTTACCTATAAATTACGCCATATAGTCAAACAACAGGGGAAATAAAAAATAAAAGCAAACAATATATTGAACAAGAAAAAAGATAACACGTACCAGTACTTTAGCACTTCCAAAGTCACATAGTTTCACCTGATGAGTATGTGGATTAACCTGTGAATCATTTGAGAAACATGGTAATTGACAAGCATGAAATCATGCAAAGAGGGACGGCTGAATATTGCATGTCATTACAATTTTTGCCAAACATGTGTGCTTCATATGCCTACCAATAAATTTTGAGGTTTAATGTCCCTGTGGCATACTCCAATACTGCCATGAATATAAGCCAGTGCTCTAAAAATCTGCAGGTAAAGAGGAACTCACAAGTCACAACTAAGAAAAATACTCATTTCGAGAAAATAAGATCATCTGAAATATAAATTTAACACAGAAAGTGGTAAATCAAAATCCAACGGTGAAACTGTAAAACAAAAGTGATGCAAGTAAAACGTGCCTGATAAGCATAAAGTTTCACATATATCGTAGGCATCCTTTGACTCATCTTTTTATAATGTCTAATCACCCGATGGACAGTTTCAGGAACATACTCCAATACCAAGTTAAGGTAAAGCTCATCCTTTTCAGTAGTTGAAAAGAAACAATGCTTCAAAGACACCACATTAGGGTGGTCTAGAATACGCATGGTTTGAAGCTCACGGTTCTTGTATCTCTTATCTTGAAGAACCTTTTTTATTGCAACAGTTTCACCTGTCTCCAGACATTTTGCCTGCATGGGTATATCCATAGAAATGCCAAAATTAGCTCACAGAGCCATAAATTATTCAAACAGAAAACAGCAGTAATCTTTTACTGAAACGACAAAACTTTGCACAAAGATATCAGTAGCTACCTGAAACACTACTCCGAAAGATCCCTGTCCCACAACACGTTCAGCCATGTAGCTGATAGTCTAAAATAGAAATGGTGAAATTATGTCAGAATAGAAGAACAAGTCTACCAAACCTAGACAAGAATAGGATGCCAAATATCACCTGCTTTGGCTGGCCATTGTTACCACCAATAGTCGTGACAATTATATGACCATTTTCTGTTCCATTACCATCTACAACAGCTGGTTCCATGTCCTATCACAAAATAATAATAGGAATCATAACCATCTGACACAAGATTACAACGAAATAAGAAAACAAAACAGTGATAAAAAAGTGAAGACTGAATTATCTACCTTGTCATCCCTAATTTTCATGTCATTCATCTTGTTTGGCAGCCTATCAAGACCAACAGTATTTCTACTAGATTCTCCAACACCAGACGAAGGAACAACACCTACTGAAGCCATTCTGATCATAACATACAAATCAAAGCGCGTTTCCTACCAGACTTACCACAATAAGTCAAGAAGAACCAAGAAACCACCTGCAGCTAAGGGCGTGTTAGTTTATGACAACTTTGAAGTTACAAATGCTCAAGTTATTTCAAGTTAGTGATTGTCATTATTAAGAATAGTAAAAACTATGACACGATTCCCATTATAATCGAAAAATATAGAAAGGCTTTGTATGGAATTAAGGTTGAGTGATAGGAACTTTCCCTCAAAGTGAAACAGGACACCAAAACGTGAACAGAAGGGAAGGCCAAACAGAAATGGGCAACAACGAGAGACAAGATAATTTGTCATGGCAAAAAAAAAAAAGGATGAGGTGTCATGGAAGGCCTTAAGGTTCAACAAAATGAATGAAGCTAAGATCATAACTGGAGAGAGACAAAAAAACACATTAATGTCTTCAAGTCTGCCATAAAAGCACAGATAGGTGAGGCAGTTGAGTATGGTATCGTCTATCAACAGATAGGTTTAATAAAATTGACCCAGAGCTACTACATTTCTTGTGATATTGGCACTGCTCGTACAAGCTCAGGGAAGATAATTACAAGCCAATTCTAAATCAATCACACTTGGAAACAACTGAATGCCAACAGGCCGCCAAAAGAAAATGAGGAGAGAAACTAGGTAAATAATTTCCATTTATTATTATTATTATTTTTATTTTTTGTCTTGGATCAATTCAAGAAACAAATCTCTAACAAACTATTTTGTTAGATTGATGGTCGACTCATCTTGCACTGAAGAGAAGAAGCCGGTCAATTTAAAACTTCTAAGGTTTGTATTTTTAAAATTGTACAAATATGCTAAGGTACCCCAAAATCATAATTCTTTAGCTAAGAACATAAATCATATTTAAAAAAAAAAAGAAAAGAAAAGAAAAACCAGCCTTATGTCTGAGCCAAGAATACAGTAAAATTTTCCATCTTGGTACTAAATACCGTTATTAATTATTTATGAAGACCATCTCATAATGAGATCTGGGAAGCGACCAATATCATTCATAGTAGTCGACCATAAGGGGGGAAACAGTTCATTAAAAAGAGAAATGCAAGACTATTCAATAAACAATCAAATTCAACAAACCCTAGAAAGAAAACTAAAATAGAATGACACAACCAGAATTGAAAATCCAACAAATACATATTCAAAAACAAGAAAAAGTAAAAAAGGTATAAGAAAATGTACCGATCAGGTCGAGAATTAAAGAAACAAACTGCTCCGACTGTAAAACTTGACCAGTATAAGCTCAAAAGCAACTAGACCCAAGTTTTAAGAATCCGGATAGATCAATCAACAAATCTTTGATTCTAGGCCAGAATGTTAAAAAAAAGCCCAGAAAAATACAAATTAAAGTTGGGCAACAATTCTTCTTCTTTTGATAGTATTGGTATTTGATGACAATCCAATCAACAAAAAGGGGAAACTCAATTTTATATTGCAATGTTTATTAGAAATTCCTTCCTTTTCTGAGTCATGAATCATCACAGGTCGTTAGTAATTGCTTTTTGACCGTTCAACATCTCCTTTCCGTAATTTTTCTACTTAGACGCTATTATTTGAAAACTCGAATTGACTTTTTAAACGGGTTAAATCCCCTGACCACTACACTTCACATAGAACCACACTACACGAATATAGGGGTAAGATAGGGGATGATCGAACATATACACTTCAGGGTCGGATATTATTTTATTCAATAAAATCCATGCATAATGTGAGGATCGATCACTTGAGATGTCAAATATTTTCGAATAAAGTGGCTTTACTTCTTCATATCAACGTCGTTGTGACCATTTAAATTGATTTTTATTCACTATGATAACTGTAATTTTTATATATTTTGTATCATAATGATTATCTAATTTCTTATAAAGTTTCAGTCAAACTACTTGATTATTATCACACAAAAAAACACACACACTAAAATAAAAAAATCACAAATAATTATTTCCACAACAAAAAATGGGGAAATGAGAATAATAAATAAATAAAGCATACAACATGATAATCATTACAAAAGTTTTTTTTTAAAAAAAAAAGTATACTAAAGTATAAACAAATTTTTTTTCTTGACTTGGATTTGATTTATATTATATAATTTATCCTGATTTGGGTTAATGGATTTGTGTGTGTGTGTGTGAGAGAGATTAGTTGTATATTTTACTTTAGCGAAAATTAAAAAAAAAAAATTGCTTCTGCCTTCATATAATTTATTTTTTATTTTTTTTAAGTTTTTGTAATGATTATTATGATGTGTGTTTTTTTTTAGTTACTAATATTTTTTGGTAATAATTACGTGTGAAATTTTTTAGTGCATGTGTGTGCGGGTATTTTTTTGTGTGGTAATAATCGGGTAGCTTGATTGAAACTTTATCTGAAGTTGGAGGCCATGGTGAATCAAAAAAAAAAAAAGGATGGCCATAGTAACATTAAATATAAAGTATAGTGGTCGTTGTTGATAAAAATTAATTTGGATGACCATGATAACATTAAGTATAAAGTATAGTGGACATGTGGATTTAGTCATTTTTTAAACGGTTTATATTTGAGTTAATTTCACAATGGTCACTACAGTTAAATGTGAAATTTCAATTTTACTATTAAAGTATTTTTGCTATCTATTTAGTCACTGAACCTAAATAATGTTACATAATAAAAAATGTTGAACCCCAACCTTGAAGGCTCCACCGACCATGCCATGGATCATCGTGGAGGAAGTTAATCGCAGGATGGGCTTTCCAGGAGCCAGGGTGGAGAGTTTATGAATATGTCTGGACTATTAACCCTATGGTAAATTTTAAGCCGTATCAAACGGGGCCTTAATTTCACAATGGTCACTACAGTTAAATGTGAAATTTCAATTTTACTATTAAAGTATTTTTGCTATCTATTTAGTCACTGAACCTAAATAATGTTACATAATAAAAAATGTTGAACCCCAACTTTGAAGCCCCACCGACCATGCCATGGATCATCGTGGAGGAAGTAAATCGCAGGATGGGCCTTCCAGGAGTCAGGGTGGAGAGCTTATGAATAGACCTAGACTATTAACCCTATGGTAACTCCCGCTTGCAACAAAGCCAATTTCACGTTGCGGGGAATCGAACTCTGCACACTATCGCGCTGAACCTAACCGCCCTCCCTTTTGCCACTAGAAGATTTGCCCTGGGGGCATAATAGGTTGTTCATTTGGTAGCGTCTACTTCAAAATAAAAATTCGGCGACAGCCCATTAAACCTTGTGAAAATTAATTAAATGAAAGTGGAGATAGAGTTGGGATAAAATGTGATGAAACCCCTTGTTTGGAAGAAAATCGTATTATTTTTTCACCAAATTTATTTCTATCACATTTCCTTGGCCTCCTAGTGCACCTGGGTTCTTGTCGTTAGGCTAGTCTCTGGCTCCATGTGGATAGTGGGCAATCTCATGATTTTTTGAAGTGCTTTATTTTTTCCCTACTTATGGGATGTGTTCTTCAAGTCGTGTGACGTTCATCGTGGATAACGGTCTTTTTGGCACCAATCTCCAGTTCTTGCCTTCTTGGTTGGCTTAGCATGCATACATGTAAATGCAGTTCTGAAGCACCATGTAAGTCTTGAAAATGATTATTTGCTCAAATCAATTTAATTTTCAAACTCAACTTCGTTTCGTTAACTACATGTTGAGTTTGAGGGAATTTTGCCTCCTTTATTTATTTATTTTTGTAGCCGGAAAAAACTATTATATATATATATATATAGAAAACTCAAAATCGAAAACTTAAACAACACCTAAACGGCCCTTAATAATCTTAGGCCCCATTTGATAGCCGTTTTTAGGAAGAACGAGTTTTTAAATAATAATTTTTTGGAGAATGTATATTTAAGAATTAAAAAAAAATTGGATTTCCTTGAAAAATATTTTATTGCGGGAATGAATGGTTGAAAATAAGTTCAAGAAAAAAAAAAAAAAAAGATAAAAATCCATGTCTCACGTACATACAAAAATCAATTTAATTTTCAAACTCAACTTCGTTTCGTTAACTACATGTTGAGTTTGAGGGAATTTTGCCTCCTTTATTTATTTATTTTTGTAGCCGGAAAAAACTATTATATATATATATATAAAACAAACTTTCAAAATAGAAAACTCAAAATCGAAAACTTAAACAACACCTAAACGGCCCTTAACAATCTTAGGCCCATTTGATAGCCGTTTTTAGGAAGAACGAGTTTTTAAATAATAATTTTTTGGAGAATGTATATTTAAGAATTTAAAAAAAAATTGGATTTCCGTGAAAAATATTTTATTGCAGGAATGAATGGCTGAAAATAAGTTCAAGAAAAAAAAAAAAGAAGATAAAATCCATGTCTCACGTACATACATAATTCTTCTCAGTTCTAAACTACCAGTCCCGCGAGCCAGCATGCACCCGATTATTAACTAGACAACTTGCCTCGGTCACTTAATTAATCTCATGTTATCTTAGCATAGCAAAGATACCAAGAAGGGTAATTTATACAACGGTTTCTATTGAAATTTTCTGAAAATAATAAATTAGATTAAGCAAAATTCCAAGTCTGAAGATATTTCTTAACCAAAATTCATCTGAAATCAAATCCCAAAACCCTAAATCATAATAATCGTTCACAAAAGACGATTAAACGAAAAAAGAGTAATACGAATCCATTGACTAATATTCATACTCATTCGCCGCCAGCCTTATTGTAGACATAGGTGAGGCCACATTTACCGCAATAGTGACGATCAAAATGGTTAGCCATAAAAGTTCCGGCGCCACATTCAGCATTGGGGCACTCCTTGCGCAGTCTCTGTACCTTGCCAGAATCCTCGACCTTGTAGAACTGAAGTACGGCGAGCTTGACCTTCTTCTTCTTGTGCTTAATCTTCTTTGGCTTAGTGTATGTCTTCTTCTTGCGCTTCTTGGCGCCACCACGGAGTCGGAGGACGAGGTGGAGAGTGGATTCCTTCTGGATATTATAGTCGGCGAGTGTACGACCGTCTTCAAGCTGTTTTCCGGCGAATATTAGACGCTGCTGGTCCGGCGGGATGCCCTCCTTGTCCTGAATCTTAGCCTTGACGTTGTCAATGGTATCGGAGGATTCCACCTCCAGGGTTATGGTTTTCCCTGTGAGGGTTTTCACGAATATCTGCATCTTGGCGGCTTTGTTGAAGGGGTATTTGGGTGTCTCGCTCTGTCTCTTCAGACTTCAGAGTAACTGTTGGGAAGGGACAGATGTCTCTTAAAATATTAGGGCTTTCTGAGAGAGCTGCAATTGGGTGGGCTATCGGCCACCTTGGGCCACACAATTGGGCCAGACTAGTGTAGTGTTTACAATTGAACAACGACATTGTCAAAATCACAAACTTGAGCCTAAACCAATTTCTCGAAGTGATTGGTCTATATTTTGATTTAGAAGTAAATCAATTTGGTTTAGATTTCCAAACCGTTGAATGAATCGTTTATAAAAAAGTAAATTTGGAATTAAATTAATTTAAGTTTTATCCAATTCAATAAAACTAAACACATCACAATTAAAAATACTCATTCATATTAGACCAATTTGAGTTAAATCTAATACTCAACTCATTTAGCCCATGTTTGACGATCATTATTTATAAAAAATAATATTTTTAATTGTGATTTTAGAAGAATGTGTGATTAAAAAGTATGATTTTTTTTTTACATATAAAATATTTTATTGTGTAAATGTGTGATTGAAAATGAGGGAGTTGAAAAAAAAAAAAAAAAAGATTTTCAAATAATAATTGTGTCTTAGACTCAATAGCTAACTAGGAATTTTTCATCCTTTAATTAGTTAAAGTATATCAAATAATCCACGCTGCATCAGAATCGAGAATGTAAAAATCTCAAATTTGGCTTTAAGTGCCAAATAATTATTGTTGAACTATATTTATCGATCATCCATTACGATTGAATGGATAATTTTTTTGTGTCGTGTGACTTTTTTTTTCAAAACTAGCAACAAATCATGTTTTGTGACCTATACACGTACTATATGCTTATTCGGATGAGACGGAACAAAATTTGTAAATTGTAACCTTCTTCCCCAAATATGTTGCTACAAACATGAATAGTGATGATGACATGAAATCAAAACATACTCTATAATCAATATAAAATTTGCACCCCTCTCGGACCGTGAAAATGAATTATGTCCAATGTAACTCTTCTTGTATCTAGTTCGAAGGGAATTTAGGGTGTGTTTGATAGTCTAG
>CAIGRS010134164.1:0-24429 GCA_903798395.1 Fraxinus floribunda
ATTGGCTTTCTAGATACATAAATAACATTAAAAATATACAATGATCCAAACTTAATAAATAAATATACAATGATCCTGCCAATCTCTATGGATTCAATAAGTCTTCTTCATTTTTTTTCAAAAGGGTGACAGCAAGCATAATTTCATTCCATCAAACGGCAAAAGTTTCATGCGTTTTATTTTTCATGCACATTTATTTTTTCTATGATACATGACTTTTCCAACAGGAGGAAATCCTGGTACAGAATATGTCAGGGCTAGCTAAAAACGCAGGTGATTACACTTCACAGATTCTTGGATGTATTGAAGAACACTTCTCTTGCAATCTTTGCACCTCTTCCCTTGGCCATGTAAAGTCCCACATGATGCATCAATTCCTGTCATAAATATGAATTACTCAGAACTTAATAGCAGATACAAGAGTGTTCAACCCTCCTGCACCACAATGTGTTTCTCTCAAATAATTGGGATCGGCTAAATGGCTTCTTTTCCATCACTTTGGTTGGTTCTGCTAAAGTTAAATATGAGAAAAAATGATGGAAAATGAGAACTATGTGTAGTTATAAACCTGGGGATGAGGCAAATGGTCTTTGGTGTTTCTTGCCAGTGAAACCGGAAAATCAAAAGTGGCGCATCCTGAAGAATACACTACCACATCCTCCAGGGGCTCCAGGAAACCCCGGTTCTTAGCTGATAATGTGGAGCATACAAAATCCAGCACACAGATGTCTGTGCAGATCCCTACCACCAATAACTTGACAAATTGTTCCTCGTCCAAGCCCTCATCTTCATCTTTTGGCTCTGACTTTGAGATTTTTCCCTGAGATTCAGATGCTCGCTGTTTCCACCAAAAAGTGAACAAGTGATTATATCACCAAGAAAGGAAAAAAACAACTGACAGATGTAATAAAACAACCAGGACTAGATGATGTTAGAAGTGTCGTTTTCAACTTACTCTGAATTGCACTTGAATGTTTTAAGCAGACTTTCATCAAATGCAAGAATGAGTAGAATAAGAAAGCAGAGTAAAATGAATTTCATTAACATTCTTTCATTTCAAATCACAACCTTAAGACAAAACAGAGATTAAATAATAATTCCTCGAAATCAAAAATTGATTTGTCACTGCCGTGATTATGATGCCATTTACTCCAAATATTCAATTATAACCAACCAAACAACTTTATTGTGTTAAAAAAACTCATTTTACACAAACTTTATTTTGAAAAATTAACTTGCACATAGCTCAAAGGAGTGATAATCTTATGAAATTACAATAATTTACAATATATCATCCTAATGAACAAATGAAAACTACAATTCTCTAAAGGAGTGATGATCTTCTGAGTTTTTTTAACCTTAGATGTAAAACTAGGCAAACTTTACCCTTTGTGCACTTTTCCCTTGATAAATCAAAGAATTTATTATTCTGCCTATGAGAGAAGAGACTTAGGCATGTTACCCATGCTATAAAATGCATCACAACAGCACTAATTTTGAGACAAGAAACAAATTATTTAATGTGAAATAGAAATGGTTAAACCGTACTTAGACCACCATTTAATGCATCCTAAGGGTCTATTCTACCAGATTCATAAATTGAAGCCAGCACATGTATGGATTAACATCAACAAACAAAATTACCTGATCTTAATCTCTTGAACATTTTTATCCGAGATGGAGTACAACATTGTGTAATTTTTCAAGTCAAACACCTTGTATATGCTGACAAGAGAAGAAAACATACATACATCAACAAACTGCAGCAAACTTGTGATAACACAGCTGAGATTTTTTAAGATTTACCTATCTTGTGCAGAATAAGTAAGAACCTTCCCATTTACATCATCAAACTCCACAAAACCAGGCCATTTCAATGATTCTGACTCAAAGAGAGGAAAACCAGCATCTGGTTTACCCCTTCTAATGTATCTGAAATAGTTTTGCGACATGCATGAGTAACAAAGTGCAAGAATTATTAGAAATCATTTAAAATGATGCACAGAATCCCATACTCAATCCTTGTGGTTCTGCATTTCAATGAACTAAAATTATCTGAGGCATAAACTGAAACTGTGATGAGTGAATCATTATTCTTATTGTAAAATAAGCTACGAATGACTTCATCAGGACTGACATTCAAAAAGCATATCCTCTGGTTAGTCTCTGCATCCAAGAAATATAAAAGTCCCATTTCAATTTCAAATCTGAAAAGCAAAATATTGGTGAAAAAAATTGCACAAGTAATTTTTCATTTTCCTTTGTAAAGCATCTACCTCGACTAAATGCTGCACAAACACCAGATTGAGCAAGAGCAAAGACAATATCATGGGCAGCAACTATTTCAATAATTTGTGATCTCTTCTTGAGAAATGGCAACACCATGGAACAATGTCCCTTTGGATCATGAGTATCATATTCTTCCTGAATCCAATATAATTTCAGTGAGACCACAAAGAAAAAGAATTAAGAAAATACCAAGAACGCCCTTCAAACTCATTACTTCTAGAAATCTAACAATTACTTTAAAGAACTAAAAATATATATGTACGACAGAGGACTAGGCCAAGCCATCACAATCAGGAAAAAAAATCTCTACACCTTCACACATTCCAAGTAATTAGACTGAATATTCAGGCAGCCACTACATTATCTTCGAATAGCTGGAAATCAATTCAGCAAGTTCATCCTTTATGCTAGCAAGAGAGGAAATTACTGGGGAAAGGAGGTCAAACTTGAACTCTTTCTCACTCAAAGCCAAGTCTACATTTAACTATTGCTATCCTCACACAAAAACGTATAAAGAAAAAAAGAAAAAAAGACAGGGTAATTGAAAATTGGAATTCATTTAACATTCGAAGTAACAAACCTGGATGCTACATGAGACATCATCTTACATGTATATCCAAAGATCATCATTATAACAATTTCCTTTATCAACTAGCAACTTTTTCATCTACTCTGTAAAATTTTACAGAAGGTGCTTGCATTAATGTGTACAAAGCCTCGAAGGAGCGCATGTAAGATATTTAAAGATTAAAACTTGTAGAGTGAAATTAAAAAGTACAGAAAATCCACAAAAGGACAAGCCAAGTACTGTGACGAGAAGTATAACAAAATGGTAAGTTCATTAACTAAGGATTCCATGATTGTAACGTCTATAATTCAAATACCAATAATTCCAAACTAATGTGCCAGACTGGCAAACTCCCACTAACATTCATCAAGCATACCAGAGGCCAATTGGCAAAGGCATTTTAAAAGTCACGTCCACAGTCCCAAAAAAAAAGAAAAAGAAAAGAAAAGAAGAAGAAGAAGAAGATAGTTTCTCAGCTCCCCTTTTTGTATGCATAAATATGCTAGTACTTGTGGGTTCATTGGAACATGTAGATGAAAATGAAGTTTGACCATTTATAAATGATTTATAAATTTTGCCAAACCAGCACTTAATTAATGATAAAATAAAATACGGAGGCTTAATTAATGATAAAATCAAAATCACTCAACTTTTTAGGTAAAGTATATCCTCTCGACTTTCCCTTAATTTCTGACAGCAATCTTCTACATTTATCTTCTTCTTTAGCCAATATTATAAACGAGCATTCATATATATTTGTTAATCCATGTCTGATATTCAGATCTACATATATGTATCAATAGACACAGGTTAAATTCAACTGATAAAACATAAGAATGCACATATCTCCATCTGAGTTGTTCTCAGAAACCCATAAAAAATTAATTAGCACTAAAAACCCTAAATTCTCATCACTGTTGATTTTAACATAAAAAATCGTCACAATTTTCTGGAAGATCAATTTAACAATCTAAATACATAAAATATATAACATGAAAACTAACACTTCAAAAAAAAACAAAAAATTACACCAATCTAACCTGCAAAAGGATGTTGCGGAATCGTTCCTGAGCGTTGCTCATACTGAAAGCACGGTCGCGCTTAGAGCAAATCTCTCGCCTTTGGAGCTTCTTCACGCTGTTCACAAACCCATCTAAGCCCCCACGGGGACGCTTCTTCGCCACAACACGCCGCCCACAACATGGCCGTGGACTCGCTGTTATTCTCCTACCCTCCATCTCAAAATCCAACGTCGATACAAACTTTAAAACACTAAACCCTAAAATTCATACATAGATACAAAACATACACATAGATACACGAACATCTACCAAATTCTGTATCAAAATGAATCAATCGTGGGTTTAGTTTTTATGAGTGAAGAAACCAAATCTCAGGACCCAGAAAAAGTTAGGGCTTTTTTCGCCTAAGGTCCTGAGACTAATTTCCGAGTACAGAAAAAACAGTCTCTCTTCCTTTTCCAACCGGGTTTTTGAATTTCTGTGTATGTAGATATACACGCACGTATAATAAGTTTATTTATAGATAAATTCTCCTCTCTGTTTTGCAGGAGGCAAGGATTGAAGCTTTGCAGTTTGCCCCGAGAGAGAGAGAGAGAGAGAGAGAAGGGGGTGAGGAATGCGGGCGGAGACGTTGATATGCCGGATTTAAATCAATTTGACGTCCGACACCGAATTCAAAATGACAGTATCAATTTATTTTACATTTCTTTTTGCTAATTAAAAGAAATAGTTTGGCCTTTCTTTTTTCCTTTTTGTTGAAATTTGAGCCTCGTTTGACACTCATTTTTTGCTCATTCTCATTTTTTCTCTTTGTTCGAACGTGTTTGAGCCATATTATTTTTTTTCATTTACATTCTTCTACTCATTTTTAACCACACATTCTTCAATAAAAAAATATATTTTACATTACATTAATAACTTTTCCTTCTTTTCCAATCACATATTCTCCATCACATCAACCAAAAAAATGCATTTTTGGAGCAAAAATGTGCACCAAACATGGGCTTCATTTGAGTCACACATTCTCCAAATAAAAATAATATTATATATAAATCTAAAAAATTTCATCACTTTTTCACCATACATTCATCCATCAATTACTATTTCAAAATTTATATTCTCATTAAAAAGAGATTCAAAAACACACTCAATTGAATGCACTTGCTTTGGTGTTAGGAGCATAGGCAAATCATAATTGGACTATAAGTCAAAGCTAATACGTTTGAGAAAAATTAAGCTCAAACAGAAAAATTAAACCCTTGTTTGAGCCAACTTTTTTGAAAATGAGAATAAAAAATATAGTGTTATTGGGGCTCACACAAGATATAGAAAATTTGAATTTAAATGTTGGTGTGATGGATAACAGTCATAAATATGCACATAAAAAAAAAACTTAAAAAGAAATTTCTTTGTTTTTTTACACTGAAAAAAATTAACGGGCCGATCTCCTCCCACCCCCAAATCCGTCATTGATTATGAGGTTCAGGGGTTGTTTGGGAGGAATTAAAAGCACAATTTGTACCGTTATTTTGGCCATTTTTGGACCGTTTAGAGCTTGACTGGGACCCACTTGTGAGTATGCTAGTCAAAAACTGCGGTTGGAAGAAGGTGGGCAACGGTCACAAAAGCACTACTAATTTCTCCGAGACAGGGGCTCAATGTTCTTTCCATATCTTAGAAATTTTTGAATGAATGCCTTCTCGATAATTTTAACCATTTGAGACTCGATTCGTAAGGTCAATATAATGGTCACGATCATTGACCAAATGGATTTCAACTCAAACCTCACTTGAATCAAATCTTTGAGTCCATTAACATTATACAAGTGTTTGACTAAGCCCCTGTTTGGTATACATTAAAATTTTTATTTTCATTTTTCTACTAATTTTCAACCACATATTATTCAATAAAATAATATTTTTATCACATCAATAACTTTTTCTTTTCAACCACATATTCTCTATCAATCTACCATTCCATAATACATTATTCCAACATAATGTGGCTCAAATACACTCCAATAAAAGGCTTTTTTTTGTTAGTTGAGGATATATAAAGGTTGAACCCCAACCCTGAGGGCCCTCACCGCTCCGCCCCTAGAGTATCGTGGAGGAGGTAAATCGCGGGATGTGCCTCAACAAGTTAGTGTATAAGAGTTGTCATACTGATACCCACAAAGAATCTAATTCCAAACATTTGTTAGAGTCAGGAATCGAACTCTCACACTGTGACTGTCAGCTCAATTAAGACTACCACACTCTTGTCATTCGCACCATTGAGCTATGTCCCGAAGGGCTAGTTGAGGATATATAAACTGTAGGTTTAGAAGGTTTAGGCACACCTTGTTTTCAAGGCATGCTTCCTCACAAAGTAAATTTTAACAAATCTTTAGAGAAACGCACCACATGATCCAACTTTAAAAACTGGCTTAGGTGGGTCGAGCCTTTAGCTCCATTTTGGATTGAAATTATTTTTTTAATAAAAATTGACGAAATATATAATTAAAAACACATATGGATCGAGCCTTTAGCCCTTGTTTGGATTATATTTTTAGTGAATTTTAATAAAAGTTGATGAAATATATAATTGAAAAATTAATAAAAATTATTATCTATATGAAACATATGATTAAGAAATAAATTTAAATTAAAATAAATTCTAAAAATGGGAGCGAAATATTGTTTACGGACGGAATATGGACTAACCAATCCATTAGTCCTGTCCTCGAGTTTAAGCTCTATCCATTAGCATGCGGCTCAACAACATTTTATTGTAAGTATTTATTTTAAATAGTAGATTGTCGAGTTTAGGCTCTATCCATTAGCATGCTCCCAACAACATTTTATCGTAAGAATGTATTTTTGAATAGTAGATTGACATAATTAAAAAATAAGAATTTTTTTTAAATTTACGTCCAATATTATTTTTTTGAAAAACACGTGATTGAAAAAAAAATGTATATTGGAAACAAAGGTTGAATCATGGGCTAAATATAGGCATATAGACACACAGGATTGAGCGAGAGAGAAGAATGGAAGCTTTACTCTGCAGAAAACTCGGTGACCCAACTATACCAGTAGACGATTCGGATAATTC
Organism: Fraxinus floribunda; assembly: GCA_903798395.1. NCBI lineage: Eukaryota > Viridiplantae > Streptophyta > Magnoliopsida > Lamiales > Oleaceae > Fraxinus > Fraxinus floribunda. The sequence continues at coordinate 6,976 of CAIGRS010134164.1, forward strand.
GCCATTAACTATCTCAAAGGCTCACCCGATTCCACAACTCAACTCACCTACAGCAGTGAGAGTCCGAGTCAAAGCCACCAGCTTGAATTTCGCCAATTACCTCCAAATCCTCGGGAAGTACCAGGAAAAGCCACCCTTACCCTTCATACCCGGATCCGATTACTCGGGCACCGTCGAGTCGGTGGGATCCAATGTTACAAAGTTCAAAGTCGGCGACACCGTTTGCTCTTTTGCTGGCCTCGGATCATTCGCCCAATTCATTGTCGCCGATGAAACTGAATTGTATCATCTCCACTTACTTTACTTGATTTTCTTTCTTGTACTTGCTTGCAAGGCAATGGGACATTTGAATATGTTATTCTTCAAAATAGTAGTACATAACGTACTGTGAAGAGAATAAATTTCAATAATTATGTTAAAGAAATTATTTATAAATAATTCAATCTCTATTCTCTAATCACTCGCGTAGATGTTTAAGTTTATTTTTTCATTGCGGAAAGTTGATTTGGTGAGAAAGGAATAACATTCTACTGAGTACTAATTTGATAATGAGCTTACTTGGATTTTCATTTAATTTGAAATCTATTGGTGGATTGCAGAATTCGAGTACCAGATGGATGTGATATGGTTGCTGTTGGTGCACTTCCAGTCGCATATGGAACATCACATGTGGCCCTCCTCCATAGAGCACAATTGCGCGCCGGTCAGGTCGAACAAACTTCCTGTTCTGTCCATGATAGTATTGTATGTTACCTATGTATATGTGGTTATGTTGCACTTGTATGAAATTGTAGGTACTGCTGGTTCTTGGTGCTGCTGGCGGTGTTGGAGTTTCTGCTGTACAAATCGGAAAGATCTGTGGCGCCATTGTTGTCGCTGTTGCAAGGTACCGATTTACCGAATTTGCCAACTTTTTAGACATTACGAGTGTATGAATAGCAAACCTTGTATCAAGAAGATGAATTTGTTTTACCTCTCAAAGCTTGTAGCAGCATAACTTAGGTTTGGCTGTCTGATAGGGGAGAGGAAAAGGTGAAATATCTGTATTCCCTGGGTGTTGATCATGTAGTCGACTCGAGCACAGGAAACATCATTGACAGTATCAAGGGATTTCTGAAGGCAAGAAAGCTTAAAGGAGTTGATGTTCTATATGATCCAGTTGGAGGCAAGTTGACAAAAGAATCCATGAAGTTGTTGAAATGGGGAGCACATATTTTAATTATAGGTTTTGCAAGTGGGGAAATACCTGTTATCCCAGCAAATATTGCTCTTGTGAAGGTATGCCTCTAACTGTTTGCATTTTATGGTACCCGGGATTCTAGTCTCTAGATTTGTTTTTACCGAAGAATATAAAATTATCGACTTAAGTGATTTGTTTTGAGTTCAAATTTTGGAACGTAACAGAAATCCGTACAAGGTAAGAAGATAGATGTCATTTGAAAACTGACAATATTTTTGATAGCACAGAGCTTGAGTCATTACAATCCACATCTGCTATGATTTTTTGTTATATTCGCGTTGGTGCTTGTTAGATAAAGAATTATAGTGTAGGGTGTCGATTTTTGGAAATGGCTTCGTTTCTTGCCTATGTTTAGCGTTGGTATGGTTTTTATCACCTTCTGGCCTACGCTCTATGTTCAATCTAAGTGCACATTTTATTTTGCAGAACTGGACAATTCATGGACTCTTCTGGGGAAGCTATAAAATACATCGCCCAGCTGTACTTGAAGATTCTTTGAAGGAGCTCGTATCCTGGCTGGCAAGGGGTTTAATTACCATAAACATTTCCCATACTTTCAGCCTCTCAGAGGTAAGTAGCAACCCTCTCTTTTGCCCGACTAAAGTTCCTTGCCTATGTAAAAGGAATTCGAATTTTCTGTGCGCGCTATGCTACATGAGTGCTTGCATAAATATGTTATGATTTAAGATAAAGGAAATAGAAAACCAGGCAATATTTGTATAGGAAAGGAAATCCTAAATTCTCATTCCAGCATTTTCATTTTTATCAAATCTTGGAAAAGCGTGTTGATATTACATTATTTCGGTTGATACTTGATTTTAATCTCCCCCTCCGTCCTGCTTGCTTGGATTAATAGATGTTTAAATCCAATGTGTGCTGATCTATACTGTTTGTGGTTACAGGCGAATCTTGCTTTTGCTGCCTTGAAGGATAGAAAAGCAATCGGGAAGGTGATGATTGCTTTCGAAGATCACAAAGCTGAAAGATCTAAGCTTTAATTGGCAAACAATCTGACATGGAATAGAGAAACTTTTCCCAAATATTCAACAATTCTAAGTATCCAAAGATCTGTTTAATAGCGGGACGATTTCTATTCAGATTGCTGGTCAGGCCTAATCATCTAGTCATAAATAAAATTCAATAAGAACTAACTCTTCTATTCGACTTCAGATGTTTCCATGGGTCAAACTTCACGTGACACAGTAGAAAATGCTGAGTACGTCTCTTGTTGTGAATCAAACAAGAAATTTGGATGTCACGGCTCGAATTGCCTTTTTAATTTACTTTTATAGCATATGTTGGAAAATATCATGTATGGAGTGATAAATAAGGTCGAGAAATACCTTTAAAATTCTGCAGAAATGTTTATAGAGTAACGATAGGAAATTGACTCCAATTAAATCCTCAAAATGTGCAGTATAGCAGCAATAATATCAAAGTCGAGGCAAGTGTTGAACACTTTGTCCTTAAGTCGAATTTGTCCAGCAATGGTGTCCACAGTTTATGGCAATCAACTTCCAAAATACGACTATCTACTTATGTGAGTGTCACTACAACACACAAGAAACGACGAACCAGAACTTGGTTTACGAACTTCGGAATGCAAAGTGAAGAACCAGAACTTATGTGAGAAATGAGAGAAAATTAATGTTATATGATTGCATATCATTGATGTGAAGATTGGAACATCTCAACTACTCTTGCCAAAATTCGCACCCCATTCACTTGTCGCCATCGCCTCGCTTGAGCGATAAAAATAGAGACTTTTTAGCTAGCATGTCGCTCGGGCGACAGTCCAACCATAAGTTAGCAACAGCCTTAGTCAATTTTTCAGACAATTTCCTCTATTTTTTTTTCAACTTTGGACCGCAATTTCTCATTCATCCAGAATTGATTTTGAGATTTTAAATATACCATGACAAGTATAACAAGGTTGTCCATTTACATTTGTAATTTGACCATCGGATTAAGTCCAAATATTTGACCGAAGTTGACACGAAAGTCACTTTTTCCTAATTTCAATTTTATCATTTAACCAAATTTCAATCTTTCAAAAACAATTTCCAACAACATATACACATGCAATGAGTGAATTTACTTTTATAGACTATATGTGCCATGAGGTAAAATTTAGGCGATAAACATCTTTAAAAATATTGAATATTCAAATAATCTGTTAAAAGAACACCACCTCGTGTATTATATTTTTTCTAAGCTTAAAAAGAAAGAGAGCAGACCAAACGAGACCTGATTTACTCCTGGTTCAATCCAATTCCATCCCTATTTATGGAACCTTTTGATTCTGTTTAGAATCCATACTCAGTTCGATTCTCAATGAAATTGGACTATGCTCATCCCCAATGCGAAGTGACGACGACGAAAGAATCTAGCTAATCAGTTTGAACTACCATTTTCTCCATCTTAGCTTGTCTGGCATATAAAGGCTCCTTAGTTAACGAGCAGCCCCTACCCCCCAAACAAACCAACCAACACACCGAAAAATAAATAAATAAATAATATATATATATATATATATATAAGATGGTAAATTTTCAGTTAAAAGAATCCTCATTACAAGAACACAAAATGGTACTTCCACAGAGTGTAGTTAACTAGGAAGATAAATGTTGGCGCATTGCCAGGGAGGATGCATGAGCAAAGTGTTTTTGACTAAGAAGTACATAAGGATATCCTATAACTGATAGAAAATGAGCAGGCTTGGAAAATGAGAGTATTTCATACCAAACTTTATTGTTCTCATCCAGTGTAATTGAGAAGCGTTCTTCCCCGGCCTGCAGATAACAAAATCATGGCATGGACTTATACGGTTGTGAGCAAATGAAAATAATAAGATCCACGTGCCAAAGATAAAAACAAACTAAATCATTTGGAGGGTCTAAAAAAGAAGATTAATTCAATCACAGTGATGTAATGTTCCCTTCATGCTAATTGAAAAATTCATCAAACCAAATTATCACAGCCAGGGATGTGAACATGCCAGCTGCTATAAACTTGGCAAAAGGAATCTGACACAATGGACCAATCAAACAACAGCAAACTAACCAGTGTTCCAAAAAATCTGGCAGGAGCTATATTTATCTTTTTCCACCACTTGGTTCAATACATTGCTAGATCTACTGGAATATCCACAACAATAAAATCCTTAGCAACCACAACATGCTAAGTTAGTTTTGGTACACCCCTTCTATTCTAACATGTTCTACTAAGATAGTCATTCTTCTCACAATGGACAAATCGATCAAGGATATTAAATAACATCACAATTCACATTTTCTCAAAAGAATTTTACATTCTCTAGGTATGTTCTTCATGTGAAAAGGATCAAAAAATCCACAACAATACGAATATGTAACTGTACATGTGAGTGTGTAGAAACATTTTGCAAGATTGGATTCTATAGGTTTATTTATTTGATACTTAGTCCATTTCATTTACCCTTCAAAACAAGGTATCAAGACAAACTACAAAAAGAAATGCATATAACAGTTATAACGTAATCTCAAGTGACACGAGTATTATCATGTTATGAAAACTAACCAGTAGGTGCCCTGCAAGAGTTCCACTGCCAAAACTAAATGAGGCTACAGATTTTTTAGGGCTTCTGTTTTCATTAACATACACCACTTGTAAAGGCATCATGAGCCATGGGAATAGTTCCTTAACACAGACACAGAACTTCACTCCAGTCTGAATAGGAGTCTTAGGATCAACAAATGCCCAGTTCAATCCAAAATGCCTGCACGTTGAATGAATTCTGACATTCATTTAGAATCATGGTTTTGATATTTGTGCGGTTTATCATATTTATGTATGAACAGGCGACAAATTCTACATAAACCTCCAATTCTGAAGAGCACTTTTGCCCTTTTCAAAAGTCTCAGAACCTGAACCAACAAAAACTCGGGTGTGGTTAACTGAAAAGCCACCGTCTGATAGCTCTCTATCTTGCTGAACGTTATCTGCAGGCTTCACAGTAGACCCTCTGTATTTGCTGTCATAGTTGAAGTCGCCAGATCTGCCAAGAGAAGTGTAACCTAGAACTAAATATACTGGGGGGAGAAAGAAATAATAAACATCATAGTTCAAGGAATATAACATTTACTTGTTAATGCATGTCTTCTGTTCATGAGGAGATGGACGAGCCCAACACAAGAAAACCATCTTCTCCTCAATATATACGGGTTCTAACAAACAAATAAGAACAAAACTGTAAATAATCAAGAGATACGATAAACTAAAGAAAAATAAAAAAATAATAATATTTAAAAAAGTACTTCACATAGATGTCAGAAATTTGTGTTTATATTGTGGGAATTAGGTAGATAAGGCATCATTTGGGAGACTCAAAGCATAGCAGATGGGCTGCAGCTCACTTTCCTTTATTAAGGGTCGTTCACTACCAACTCTATGGTATAACTATGACATATGGGGTACCACAATTACCCCCACTTAATGCCATGAAAATCTTGTCAGACACCGACACAGAGTCCATGACTACCCGCATTACACATACATCTGTCTATTCACACCGAATACTACCCCAAGAATTGCTCAGATAACAGTTAGCATAAACTGAAGCCAACCACAAGAAGTATATCACATAAAATCTGGCTGAGTTGTGCGATAAGGCAAAGTAATGGAATATCCAACTACAATAGTGATTTTCTGATAGCATCATCCTTTAAATGAACTTACAATTTTTATGTAGCACATACTAAACAGAATTGAACAAGGGAGGTGTAATGAAATACATAAATGATAAAACCAAGCAACCATGAAAAAACTTCACCCACCTAGTAATCAACCTATTCCAATCCCTGACTGAAACCAAAAGCTGATTATATAATGAGAACCTGAGATAGAAAGGAAAGAATGAGCTCAATTCAGGAGCAACCCATGATTTTTTTTAATCAATAATTTATTAATAAAAACCACGGTAAAAAATCATTGAGAACTAATAAGCTGATAATAAATGGCAGTTAAAAATAATAATTGAGAACTATCATTTTGTTATTTCTGCAGTGCCTGCAATAAATAGCAAGCAAGACTCAAGGAATTTCAATTACAGTAATATGATTCAGTATATAATTACGTAGCAGACCATTAACCAATATATGAACATTAAACCACATCATGTTAAAAACCTCTAAGTAACTTAACAATCATGTTATTTGACTTTATCCCCCGCTGGGCATAAAAATAATTACATCTGGAACAACCACCGGTTGGGGATAAAAATAACTGCTTCAATCACATTACAATTTTGCAATCCCCAAGGAATTGTTTCTCTCTTTTCCGACCAAACATATCATGATCTTACTCCCCACACCTGAAGCCAATTCTCATTGATCAACCCGTCATTTTAATCCAATAAATTCAAAGTCTCAGTGTAAATAGAACTTAAACATTAGAATTAGGACCTTGGGATTATAAACCCTCAAATGTAGTAGTCTAAACAAAGGGCAAGTGGAAGTTAAGAATTCTCAATTTTGAAGCTTAATTTAAACTACCTTCAACTTCCTTATAATCGAAATTCGAACCCCATATCGATAGCACACATATCAGAAGAACCTTCACCATAGAGAAGCATCACAACCAAATCAAATCCAACGCCCAAACAATTTCAATATGAGAATTGTTTAAACTATATCAGCCGTTCTGCAATGCATAATATCACCGGATTCAAAAATAAATTGGCCGGCGAAATATGGAGCAACATATTTAAGCTCAATTTTAATAAATTAGTACCAAAGTGTCCTAGCTTAAATAATCATAAAATGCAGAGAGGATGTGGATTACCTTCAACTTTCGGAGATTCTATGTAAATCTGTGATTTGGTTCATCCACTGGAGCTCTCGCAGACACATTTTATTTTTTCAAAATTAATAATTGGATTTTATTTTTATATTCCCTTGCCTAATCCCCATTTTCTGAAGGAAAAAAAAAAAAAAAATCATATTTAGCCCTATTTAGTGCACATTTTGAGAGTAAGAATGTATTTTTACTGTTGATGTAATGTGAAATATAAGGCTGAAAAAGAAGGAAAATTTATTGATGCGATGAAAAATATTATTTTATTGAAAAATGTGTAGTTGAAAATGAGTAGAAAAATAAGAATGAAAAAAATAACGTGTCTCAAAACAGGGGCTTAAATAGTATTTTAATTCACGTTCTTTGATAAAATAATTTAACACTTAAATTCAAAAAAATTCTTTATATTTAAATTAATCACATATTTACCATCGATCAACTGTTCAAAAATGCATTTGTTTTATATAAAAATGGGGTCAAAAAATTGATTAGATATTTTTGACTTTGTAAGAAATTTGATATAAAATAGAAATAATTGCAGTCGCATCTCAAAACTTCCAATTATTGCATTTTTTATCTTAACTTTTCATTTATGGCAACACTGATTCCGGGCCTTTTGGTTTCGTGTGGTGAAAAGTTAGGGTAAAAACTACAACAATTTAAAATGTTTGGGGATCGAGACTACAATTATCCCTCTAAAATAACATTCTTTTGAATGGAAAAAGGGAATGCTCATTGTACAGAACTTAATCTTGTAGTTGTGTGTGTGTGTATATATATATATATATAAAACTTATCTAGCGCTTGTTTGAGCCAAATTAATGTAGAATGAGAATGAAAAATATAACTGTTATTAGAGTCCACACAGGAGATAGAAAATTTGAATTTAAATGTTGACGTGATGAATAACGATCATATTTTTCATTTTAATAAGATAATAATGTAGATCAAACGGGGCCCTAGAGTATGTTTGATATAAATTTTTTTATTATAGATTTTGTGAAAAGTGATTTTTTTGATAATGTAAACTTGAAAATTAGAAAAATTAAGAGTACACATAAAATTATTTTATTAGAAGAATATGTAATTAAAATTGAATTTTAAAAAATACATATATCAAATAGAGTATTGTTATTTAGCCACATTCTAAATAACAGTTAAATGACATTAAATGATAAATTTATTTAAATGTAAAATTAAATGATCCATTCAATTTGATATATCAAGTGCGATCATCTAAATTGGTACTAGATAACATTATTCTACCAAACACGGCCTAATCTACATCTATAAAGACCTTATTATCTGCACAACATTTTAATTGCAATTAAAGTCCCTATATTCACTCATTTTGGCCCTTACATTTTTAACTTTTTCCATCGCATTTCATTAATTATATGAACATGTCTTGCCATTGAAATGGGGGTGCAAACACTTTGTCAAACTTTTGCATTTATTATGCTTAATTACAAATATAAGATGCAAAATTTTAATGCCCTCCTAAACATATTTTTTTGGATGAAAACTACCATCAAAGAAACGATGTACAAATTTATAGAATTAAAAATAAGATTGTGACAACAAAGAAAAAAAAAAGTTGAGGACCATAAGTGGAAAAATAAAATTGCAAACTCCATAATTAATTCAATATATTTGTTACTCCATAAATTCAGGCTGCACAAAAGAGAGAGAGCAAATTGAATGGGCTTGTTGACGGCCCAGTTCAACGTTGGCAGCCCGAGCTTGCCACCCCATGATATTAAACCCAATTAATTTATTTTTATTGATAAGAAAATGGTCCATAGATTTTGAATAATGAAAACTTCACTTCCCTGAAAACCTGCTCAGCAATTTCACCATCAATAGCAGTAGCCATCAATTTAATTTGGTCTACAGTCAATTTCATTGAGTAGCAATACAAGCACCCGACAAATACTGAGTTAAACTTGAGTTTCCACAACACTACCATTACATAATCACAGTATGGGACCACCAAATTCTAATTCAATAAAACATTATTTCAGATAGGAAATAAGAGGTCGTGACGCGGTGATAGAATCCCCTTTTCTACGCCCCAGGTTTCAAAATGACGATATGGGAGCGAAGAAAGGAAAAAGAGAAATCACATACCAAACATGTCATAACGCTAGCCAGCACCCCTCGTGGTGATAACTTATTATTTGAACTGAAACTCATCAATCATTCAAGATCAAACTCAAACAACTAGGATTTATAATCCTTAACTTGTATAAATCTCAATACATTTCTCGAGCTGATCTTGAACGAGTTCTGTACAAGCCAAGCATACCGTCTGCGGCCCTACACAACACAAAGAAGATTAGCTTACAAAATTTTCACACAAAAACTTTAAATGTCACTTTATATGACAATCCTTTTTTATATAAGAAAAATAGGAGGGAAACTGATATTCTGGACCACAGTTTACTTATAAAAAAACACAATGAAAATCAGTAAGCATTTCAGAAACACACTGCAGAAATTAGGACCACCCTACAAACTCAATCTGCAGAAGCTAACCATTTGAAAAATAAGCTAAATAATTTCCTAAATAGGGTTTAAAGTAGACGAGGCTCTTCGTCTATGATTGGGAATATTTATCACATTGTCCCATAAACCAAGAGTTGCATGAACTGATTATGGATAAATTAATCAGAAAGCATCCACTTAAAAAGAGAACTTCTGTACTGAAAAACCTAAATTATACAATTAAAGTTGCATATATGGTACAGGTATAAACAAAAAGAAATGTTTTTGCGTACTTATTTCAGGCATAAAGAAAATGAGAAAACCAGAAACAATTCTAAAATTGTGAAGTATATAAAATTCATACCTGTACTTTCCACATATAATTTGTCACTTGAAAGTACGCAATTTCTGAATCCAAATGGCAATCTAGCATATTCAATTGAAATAAATTAAAAAAAGGGGGGAGAGAGAGAGAGAGAGAGAAATAGATGAGGTTTTATGATACTTATAATAGACAAAGGAGTGAGAATAAAGTGCAATGCTAAGTAATTAAACTATGATAATCATCAAATTATTACCAAAACCACAAACTTTGTGCGGGGATATATCCTATATTTGGAAGTGGCTATAAAATTTTATAATGGATTCTTTGAGACATTTAGCTTGATCAGAAGTTACTGGTTTTACACACTCGAATAAGCTAAAGTTCTGAAGTAAAACATAACTGCAGTGTCCCAGGTTACAACGAAAGGTGGCAAAACTATATATTTTATAAAAGCATCCAAAGTAACTCACAAAATGTAAATCGTCTAAGTATAAACTCAAATGAGGAGCTCTCAACTGATTTTGATTCACAAAAGTTAGGGAGAGTGAAAATTGAAACAAAGTTTTAAGCTATTCCTTCGTAAACAAATGTTCATCCCACACCCTCGGAGTTCAGCTCTTTCAGTATCCAAGCACGTCTAATCAATAGACGGAGATATGATTTACAGAAAAGGAAACATTTAGCCCCTTTTCTCTAATAAACATAAAACTAAAGTCAGGTATAATCCATAGGAAATTAAAAACTACTTGAAAGAGAAGGTGACGAAGAGATACCATAGATTAGATCTTAGGTTATTCACCGAGATTTAGCAACATTTGCTTTTAAATATTAGTATAAATGTAAAATAAAACGACCAACTGTGAGTCATTAAAATATACTGTTCAACATTCACTAATGGCATACAAGATTAACATTACAATGAACAAGATTTTAGTTTATTTTTCTTTTCCTTTTTTTATATATTGTTCACTGCTGTAGGGTCAACCTTACCAAACAAGTCATAACTCATAGGTGAATAACAAAGACATCTTGCCAGAAGGGAATCGTCTTTTGGAAACAAGACCGAGCCCAAACGATAACAAAATGAAGGCAACAGCAAGAGGAGCTCCCTTCAGTCCAAGCACAGAGGAAGAGGGACATGAAACTATCTCCCGCATCATTCACTCAATCACAGTAGCATTAAACTTCTTGTATTCTACTTAGCGGTTAAATGAATGAGTCGGCAGCTAATTCAACCCCCAATATCGTCCATGAATGGGCTAAAGGAAGCTCCTTTAGACCATTTCTCATTGTATAAACATTTCAAAATATCGATCACATTTCCCAAAGGACCAAGAAGATGTAGAAGAGAGTGTGAAAGAGAGAGAAAAAATGATTAACATGCAAAAGTACATAAAGTGAAATTTCAAGCTCCAAATGCTTAAAAGTCTATCAAATGCTTATGAACAACCTAAATCAAGACAGTTTTTATGCTAATCATGTGACAAATCAAAAATCCTAATGATAACATTCAATTTAGTAGCTAATATTCAATTAAGATTTGTTTCCCTAGCTCAACACTGAAAAACAGCACAGCGTTACCTCATTTTACTTTCCCAGTGAAACCTGAAATAGAGCAACACTATTTGCAGATGGACACTGAACCAGATAGAAAAATAAAATAAGAGTAAGGTAGAACATATTCTGTAGCACAAAATGAAGAAATTGAAATCAAATTTCAATTCTTGATTGAAAAAATGCTATAATAAATCATAACCTTCTTAAAGATTAAAATGAAAGAAATTTTGAACTGATACAATAAAAATCCATTAGCAATTAAAAAGTCCTCTAAACCCTTTTCAAGAGAGATAAAATTTAAAATGAATTCAACTGCAATTACTATCGATTTTCCACAAACCCTAATGTTACTCAGAAGGAAAATCAAAACCCATATTCCAGGTATTCACAATCACAATCATCCATGGCAAGAATTAATTACAAATTAAACTATCTAATAATCTTTCAGAAATTACTTAACTGCTCGCACTTGTGAAGGAGGAGCTCAGAACAGTTGAAACCCTAAATCACCAATGATGTTTATTAAAAATGGTTTCATTGTAGTTCTTTGAACAGAAAATGATAAAGAAAACACGGATAAGATAGCAGGTGGCTAAAAAATTAATCTGATTGATTCAATAATAAAATTGTAGGGTCAGGAAGGCCAATAAATATTAATTACAAGGGGAAGATGATAAGTCACTTTCTTCATGAGAATCAGAGATGGGAAAGCGACTTCAAGATCTCTTCAAAAATCCTATATATATAAGAACGCACAATAAGAGAAGATAAATACACGTACACGTACACGTACACAAGAAAGAGGAGAGTTGTTCTGTTTACATATTCTGCAGCTAAATGATCTGAAAATGGCAAGAACAACTGAACAAGAAAGTATTAATTCTTCTGCGACCGTGTGTCTGTGAGAAAGGGAGAGTGGGAGACCATAAGATACACCGGCAGGAGATTACGATGGGTGGGGTGGGTGGGGGTGGAGGTTAAACTTTGACCACCGCTCCACTATGTTTGTCCGAAGGGGTACCCCACTGATGCTGCACATTTTTAGTGGAGGAACAGTGGTGCACTGTGGCAATTGTCGGAATTTCATACGATAAAGCTTTCTCATTTTCAGACAACTATTTAAATCAAACACGTGCATTAGTGGCGATTTTTTTGAAATACCCATGTTTTAATAGTTAAATTACAGCATAATTAACCTATAATTTTCTTAATTTGTTTAAGATTCTTGTCGAAAGCAGAATTCTCCTTACTCGCGTGTTTACAATTTGTGCATAAAGTCTCAGTTATATTCTTTACTTTTTATTTTTATTTTTAATTTACCTGTTTTTGAAAAAGCAAGTAATATTCTTTACTTATTTTTATTTTTTTTTTAATTTCGAACGATTATAAACAAATCCTAAACAAGCGTTAAATTTTTTAATCTTCGTTATCTTCTTCACCTACATTGCAGCTCATATTTACCTCCCACGCCTTCCCCTCTCTCTTGCTGCTTAGAGCCCCTAAGCAGCTATGTCCCCTGACATGAACAATTGTTTTAAGTATTGCTTTATTTCACACATTGTTCTTGTGTATTGTATTATTCCATTTCATATAAAATTCTCTCCTTTATTCTTTCCCCTACTCATTCTAGCAAATAAGTATGCAATACACTATACAAGCAATTGTACTTGAGGATCTTCATTATCTATGTACAATAATTTAGTTTTCTTTCTTAGGGGATTTTTTTTTTTAAATTTCCTACGTTGAGGTACGAAAAAAAAAAAACCTAGTTCTTAATTTGGATGCTGCCGTCCTAGATTCTTTAGTCCATTATCAAAGTAGCAGGGGCGGACCCAGGCGAGCCCCCGCGACCGTCAATGCTAAATCCGTCGGGAACTTTTTTTTTCACAATAGATAAATTTTTTAGCTTATATGACTATTATTTCATTTTATTTTCAACCTCTTTCAGTTGAGTTGGTTAGAATTTGTAATTCTTATGAGACATCTCTAGTTCGATTTCCGAACTTGCAATTCATATATTTTTAATTCTCCAATTGCTACCAGTTTATAAATTTTACCAAAATTATGTCAAACCTCTGATTAACCTTAAAAATTATTGGAATCCTTACCATTAGGGCACTTGTTAATTTTGATATTATTGTTAACATAATAATATATATATTAAGTCTCAAATATTAATAAACGACCCCATCCTTAAGATTGTTGATTGTCGACGTTGACTGGTCAACGTCCATCCGAATTGAATTTTAATGTTGAATCCGCCCTTGCAAAGAAGGATTTTCCAATAAACTAAGAAAATTAGGAGAGACGAGAGTGAAGAAGGGACTAAGGAGGGCTGCAAAGAAGGATTTTCCAATAAACTAAGAAAATTAGGAGAGACGAGAGTGAAGGGACCAAGGAGGGCTGAAGAAAATAATTTATTCTCGGCATGTCATTTTACATAAACTAGCAAGTATATGCTATTGCCATTTTCTTCTTTCAACTTTATCACGATTAAGAAATTTTCCTTGGGCACAGAAAGGGCAGATAAAGTAATTCATATTACCTGAATCTTTTAAATGGCCATCGCATCATAGTCCAAGAGAAAAATAACAACCTTTTAATTTATTTATTTTTTAAATGTTGTCCTTTTGGATTAAAAATAATGAAAATGACCACCAATAAGAGTAATGTCTCGACTCTCCAACCTCTCCTAACACGTCGAGATTGGAGAGTTTATTTAAAATTAAAAATAGATGAAAACGACATCTATATTTAGAGATTTCAAAGAGATTGACAATAAAAGTAGAGTGGTGCCTAACTTTTTAAAAGCAGCGAATCGGCAGAAAATGGAAGAGAAAACATTTTATGAGCTAAAAACTTGAGCAAAGCAAATTGCGTGGATATCCATTCCTATGAAATTATCGTACACAAAAATCAACTTATATTTTCAATTCTACTGTTTCGTCTTTTATGCAAATTTGAAACTATCTTATTTATTTATTTTAAAGATATATTCGTTCTCTTTTTGCAATGTGAATTTTCTTTTAATGCAATAATATTTTGGGTAAAAATGACTGATTTTAAAAAAAATAAGAATTTTGATCCAAAATTTTGACTAGAAAAGGGAATAAGAGAGAAATCCAACAAAGTTGTTTGTCAAAGTCAAATTATTTAATTAACTATAAACTAAAAGTAATTATCAATCGTAATGGTAAAATTATATAAAATAAAATAATTTTATTTAAACTTGTTACAAATATTTATCACGATAATATCTCATGATCAGGACACTAATAACTACATTAGAGGATTCTATAATTTGTTAAAGAAATATTGCTGTGGTTATTTACTTTCTGTCAAACCGTCATCTTTACCTAATCAGTAAGGACCTTGCTATAAGTGCAAGGACTGTACTTACAGCATAGACACAAGAAATGGGGGGAAATATTTTTTTTTCAATATTTTATACACGGGGTCGGGGGTCCACTCCATGTGAGTGGGAATTCAAAATTCTGGTAAAATTTTGGTAATATGCTTCTGTACTTGAATCATTTTCCAATCAATAATGCTAAATGTACACTCTTTTTACATCATTGTTGACATTGCGCTTGATTTTTGAAAATTGCGGACGGGAAAACTGTTTTTGTTTTTAAACTATCCAATGATATTTTGCCATGGACAAAATGCAAAAAATGGTATACGTGTAACATGATTGTTATCTAATTTTGTCGTAGATTAATTAGCTTAGCTAAAACACTCATATTTCAAGTGGCGTAGTGGCTTCCACTTACAACCCCAACCAATGTACAGTGTTCTTACTCAAAACTCGAGGGACATATAGCATCGCTCGACTACTATAGTATTATTACTCCACGACTTTGACAAATGAAATTACAGAGAATTTCGCTGAAGTTTATAACAATTTCTATTACGCCACTTCCTTTTTAAAATTATACACCTCGCATTAGATTTATGACAATTTCAAAGATAAATCTTTTATTTTCAAAAAAATATATGCAAATTACTCTTATTTCAAGTTTTGAATAATGCATACTTTCATATATAGATTGCTTTTCTTCCGCTTTTTAGCATAAATAATAGCATTACCATTACGAATTGTTTCCATCTTATCGCTCCTTTAGCAATAATGTAAGGAACAATTGCAGTCACGGTACCAAACTTTTTAGATTTTTGCAGACTTTGTCCAAACCTTTGTTTTGTGCCAGCGGAGGTCTCAAACGTTTCAAAAATATGCATCGGAGGTCTAAATTGATGGTTTCCGTCCATTTAACCGTTAGTTGACCAAGAATAGTATATTTGACCAAATTTTAACAAAATTAAAAGGGGCAAAATGGTAACAATAAAATTTTCTCATTAAACAAATAAAAAAACAGAACAAATCCGACAGACACCTCTCTTCACAAGCAACAGTGCCGACACACTGTCGGGACTACCACCACCCCCTATCTCTTCACACAACCCCACTCTCACCAATTTCCCCCAAAACGCCACCACCACAATCAAACTAAAATAAACCCACACAAATCTAGTGAGGTCGAATCAAAATTGGTGAATCAAAAAACTTCACAGTTGAACAAGCAGCAAAGGTTTCTAAACGGATTGATAGATTATGCGTGGGCGTTGATTGTTGGGGTTGTGAATTTGAATTTGGAGAGGTTTATAAGCTTGATTGGTGATTTAATGGTGAACTGGGTTCGAGAGGCGAAGAAGGAGATGGTGTCGCCGTCAATCCACCGATCAACAAAGGCTCAAAATGGTCGGTGATCTGGTGGTGAACCGACGACGGGATGAGGGTTGAAGAAGGAGATGGTGGCGGAGTTTCAAATTTTTAGGGTAGGGTAGGTAGGGTGGGTGGGTGGGTGGGATAGGGTGAGGAATGAGATGAATAGTGTGCTCAAAACATTACGACCCATCACTGAAAAAGGCCAGAAAAAGCTTGCAAAATGCTCAAAACATTTTCATTGTTGGTGGATGTTAACGGATTGTTGAACATTTTCATTGTTGGTGGCTCAGAACATTTTCATTGTTGGTGGCTCAAAACATTTTCATTGTTGGTGTCTGTGGGAGGTGTGACGACGTGTTGGTGGCTGGTGGATTCTAATGGCTGCAGAGGCTGGGTGGGGTGGGAGATGAACAATATTATTTTCTTTTAATTATTACTTCAATTATTTTATGGGGATAAATAGGAAAGTTATCATTTTGCCCTTTTAAAATTTGGTCAAATCTATTATTCTTGGTCAATTGGACTGAAACCGTCCATTTGGACATTCGATGCATATTTTTGAAACGTTTGGGACCTCCATTAATACAAAACAAAAGTTCGAATAAAGTCTGCAAAAATTTAAAAGATTTAATATCGTGACAGCAAGTTTTCCATAATATAATACCGAAAGTATTATTTTAACACTTTCAGTTGAATGAACAACAGAGTATTTGACAAGTGATATTTGACAATGACTACACAGACAATTGACGAAATTATCACAATTCATTTTCTCGTTGGCAATATAGCACGCTACATTTATAAATATCTCATAGGCAGGGATGGCAATTGGACGTTACAAGCCCAAAGCAGCCTTACCCATTCCCGAAGATTTTTGGGAAGCAGGACAGAATCAAAACAGAAATATTCTAGTTTCTCATCTCGTTTAACAATTTATACTTATTTTTATTTTTTTAGTATTAATTTTATCTGGTTTAACAATTTACTTATTTTTACTTTTCAGTATTAATTTTAGGGGAAATTAGGGGGAGTACGGCCTAAAATTGATAAAGTTGAATAATACGCTTAATTAATAACTTATCATCTAACAATGTAATTAATACGTCCTAAACGCCCCAGCCCCCAATTGAAACCCACTCATCCTCAGAAACGCTCCCCACTCCATAGTTGATTTCCTCCATATCCGAAACCTCAACCTCAAATTTGTTCTTCCTCTCATCCCTAGGGCTCGATTCTCTACTATTTGGAGCTGAATGAGGATTTCAGCTCCGCGCAAGTGCAAGCCCT
>CAIGRS010134254.1:0-20807 GCA_903798395.1 Fraxinus floribunda
AATTGGAATTTTATATTTTATTCTTATCGTATGGGTCGATTTAATAAGATTAGAGGTCGACAAGGAGCTTTCTTGCATCGCATATAGCTCTTTATTTATGAGTTATTTTGGACACAATGACAGATTCAGGAACATTGGTGAATTATGATGATTGTTAACTATTGACCGTCGGCCGTCAACGATTGCAGTAGCGAGATCGTTTATTAATATTTAATTAAATAATATAAAAAGTTCTTCAATCAATATTTAAATACACTAAAATATAAAAGTTATATACATATGAAAATATAATAATTAAATTGTTATAAGTTGTGAATATTCTTACGAAATATGTGAATAATTAGTGAAAATTTTACGGAATGTGTAATTGTATATTATGACTAAAAGTTAAATAATGCCAAACAAACTCTTCAGCCTGAATAAATTAACACACTTATCCACTAAGAAACATCCATTTTAAAAAGCGAATTATTGGATATGCTCAAACATATATATGAACTCATTGTTGCTTAAGATTATTGTATCATAATTCAAAAGTAATTAGTCTTCGAATCAAAAGGCAATTTGGACATATCACCTACTTTCCATTTCCTATATATACTGCAAACTCTCGTCTCTCAGTATAAAGAAGCTTGCCAACTCTCTATATATACACACACAATCTCTTTCTATCCGCACATAATCTCTACCAACTTACGATAGCTGAGCATATAGACAGAATTCTACAAAATCTTGAGGTAGGTCTCCTTCTATCTTTCACTCCCTCCCCTGATTGTCCCTATTTAAAAAAATAAAAATTTAGTCCGTTGGCAAAGCCAGCACAGGTCGCCGTCGAGTCTCGATGGGTGCTGGCATCGCCGTGATTGGACATTTGATTCACAGCACAATTTGCATCAAGCTTTCCCTCATTAGTCTACTTATCTAGTAATTGATAAATCATATGCTATTTTTGTCTTTCATATACGTTTGGTAAGACTTCATTCCTACAACTGCATATTATAAGCTTTCCCTTATTTGTATACCATTTTTTTTTATTTAGATTACAATATGTAAATTCTAATGAATGGATAAATATTAGACAAAGTTATGATATCACAAAGTGTGAATAAAAATTATGTTCAACCTAACCCTATCCTATAATATTTAGTTAAATAAATTTTATTAGATGCCATTTCGTACATTAGGTTCTGATTCGGATTCGATACGATCATACGGACCCGAAAACAATGTTTTATGGAAAAATGCTGTTTATAGTTACTTCAGATAACCATCTATCTGTGTCTGTCGTGTAAAGATAAGTAGATAAAAACATCAACATCTTAGTGAAAAGAAGAAAAACCCAATAGATCAAGGTCACGAATATAATCTATTGAATATAACAAAAAAATGTTAGAAATAATTGTGTTTATCATTCATAATCACCCCCAAATACATGTAACAATTCAATAGCTAAGGTCGAACTAAGTTTTGATGTCTCTTGCCACATACAAATTTTCAAGGTGGCTAAACTGGCATCATTGAAACAAAAACCAAATTGTTAAGTGCATAAATTATAATGAAATCTTGGTTAAACGGTAAGTGACTAGCAACTACTTTAACCACCGTTGAAAACGGTTTGCTTTATACTCTGTCGGAAAAGTGTCTTATTAGTCTGATAGGCCAGTATTTGAATCATTAAGAGAGTGGAAAACACTGTGCAGCTTGCATCAACAGTGATAAAGCAGTCAATACAGCGATTGGAAATTTGGATTCTTGAATGTAATGGGAAACCAACAGCCTTCCGCAAATAACACCAGCGATATTGAGAGTACGAGAAATCCAATTACAGAAGTTGAAGCTGAAGCTGATGAAGGAGATATAGTCTTAGATGATCGCAGAATACGTAAAGTGCCCAAAGTTATGCAATTCAAGAAACATGACGAAGAGGATTACTACACTCCTAAGGTAGTTTCCTTTGGACCTTATTACCATGGTTTACCAGAACTTATCCCGGGAGAGGAATTGAAGCATGAAGTCTTTACAAAGTTTTTTTCAAGCAGCGGCAAAGACAAAAAATTCTTCCTCGGTGAGATCTTTAAAGTGATCAACTTTATTAGAGATGATTGTTATGTTGGAGTTTCTAAACATTTATATGATGATCGAGCACTAGCAGAAATGATGCTTCTAGATGGATGTTTCACAATATATCTTATGCAGAGTGGCTTGGGAGATGAAGAAAAAATTATCCACTTCTATCGAAATATAGGACTACCGGTATTACCATTGGTATTACAGGATATGTATTTACTCGGGAATCAAATTCCACTCTGGTTTATTAAGTTATTGTATGTAATACAATACGGAAACTTTGAAGAAGGATGGACGCTTATTTGTAAATTCACAATTTACGTATCTACTATGGATAGCAGGCTGACAACAAATCTTACAAGAGGTAAAAATCAACCACTCCACCTTCTGGATGCTATTTATCGAGTTTTTGTCCTGGAACTGGATAATGCGAAAAAGCCTGTTAAAAAACGTCAATGGTGGCCGTGGAGGAAAGAAAATCCAAATAACTTTGTGGCTGCTGCTCACCGTGACCAAGAATTGGATAGTGCAGGAAAAAAGCCTGTTAAAAAATATCAATGGTGGTCGTGGAGGAAACAAAATCCAAATGAATTTGGGTACCCCAAACCCAATCGTCAATCTCGTTCAGTCACCGATCTCAAAGCAAAAGGCATCCACTTCAAACCTAGTTCATATTGTTTGAAGGATATTAAGTTCAAATCCTACACATTTTATGGGCAACTTCAACTCCCGGTTTGTCTATTTACTATTCATTCCAAGCTACTCTTTACAAACATGATTGCATTTGAAGCTAATCCAGAAAGCGGTGGTGAATATACTGTAACATTTTATGTTAGTTTCTTGAAATCGCTCATTGTTAAATCTGAAGATGTGAAGGAACTGCGAGAAAACAAGATACTCTTCAGTACGCTCGACAATGATGAACAAGTTGTGGAAGCAATCAAAGAGATTAATACTGGCGGATATGCGACTGACATAAAGTTTGATGATGTGAAGATGGCATTAGAGGAGCACTGCAGCAGCAAGTCAAAAACATGGATTGCTGAACTAATTCACACTTATTTTCGCAATCCATGGACTTTTATTGCCTTATTTGCTGCCACTTTTCTTCTTTGCTTAACTTTTCTCCAGACCTATTACACAATGAAACCTAAGTAAAGGTGTGTGGCAAATTCTGTTCTTCAAGTTTTAGTTGAGATGTGTTTCTACTCTTCCAAATAAGAGAGGTTTGATGCTTCTGAATTCATTGTATTAATCTATGATTGTATTATTGAAATTCAAATCAATAAAAGTAGTGTTATAACAAATGGTTATCTATGGCAGAGATTGAAAACAATGGCTGTAAGTTCTTGAATTCATATTTTGAATGATAAGAATCTGCAGAAAAACTTTGCCCTCAAAATGTTATCTTAATTGTCTTGTCAGAAGATTTCATTTACAACACCATAGTTTTCACTTTTCAGAAAGAAGAGTAAGAGAAGGATGGGCAAATTATTGTTTCTGCACGGTACGTACCGCTGGTTCAACATGAGTTGACAGAAACATCAACATCTTATGTAAGGAAAGACCAATAGTGCAAGGACTAGGGAAATAACTTGCTACAACTCTGAATACGACAAAACTAGTTGTTGGAAAGTTCTCGATTGCGGTTGCTGGCAGCAACGACCGCGTTCGTTATATCATATTATGGTTGGGTGAAATATTTTAAATCCAGATTTTAAAATAGTTTAGTGGGTTTTACAGGCGATAAAAATTTTGGGGATAAAAATAGTATGTTTTAAAGGTTGAGGAAGGAAACAATGCCCTATTTGACAATTATTATTTGAGAAAAACGGAGTTTTGAATAATGATTTAAGAGAATATGTGATTAAAATATAAGGAAAATTTTGAATTTACGTGCAGAATATTTTATTGAATGAATGTATGATTGAAAATGAATATGCAGAAAAAAATATTTAAAAATAATGATTGTCCAACATGCGCTATAACTTATTATTAATAGTGGAATGTGAGCTTTGTGATAACATGCGCTTTATTATTATTATTATTATTATTATTTATTTATTTTATTTTTTTGATTGGTGTCTTACTGTCTTTGTTCTCTTTTTCAAAGAAAATGTTAGAAAGGCAAGAAGATAGGAATAAGAAGGGGATGAAATGAAAGTAAAGGACAGAACACCTAATGGAAAGATGACACGGATAGAATAAAAATACAAGAAAAGATTAGAGTATATCAATGGGCTTGAAAAAAAAAAAAAACTGACGATCTTGCATTAGAAATCTTCTTCTCCTAATCCAAATCTTCAAAACCCTAGTATTCTTGATTTTTGTCTTGACTTTTCTAATTCTCTCTGTTTTTCTATGGGGCAATCCCCATTTTGTGACCTAAACAAGGTCTATTTATAGTGATCAAAGAATTATGAAGGAGTCCAAACGGATTAAGAAAAATTATAAATTATAAAATACGGCAAAAAAGGGGTTGAACCAGGTCGGACCGCGGTTTGCAAACCGTGGCAAATAGGGGCTTAGCCCGAAAAGTTCAGGAAAATTAGAGATTAAAGATTGACAAGGGACTTTTTTACATCGTATATAGCTCTTTATTTATGAGCTACATTGGACATTTGTAGCATTCTGTATTTTTATCTAGTATTGATAAATAATACGCTATTTTGGGCTTCCATAAACGTTCGGTAAGAGTTCATTCCTACAATGGTAAATCAAGATAAAGTTATGGGTTCATAAATTATATGAATAAAAATAATATTTAAACCCATCCTATAAACTTAAATAAGTTTTGCCAAACATACTCTAAAACAGTGGAAAAATTTATGTTGCATGAGAAAGCTGTGACTGCCGGTTAGATCATTCAACTATTTGGTCATGTCAGGACCACTCCGGTGGGGGAAGCTGGAATTTATTATTTTTTATTAAATAAGAGATATTTTCTTCATTCATGAATTTTATTCCGCACTTTTTTATGCATCATACATTTGGTTCTGATTCCGAGCCTTATATGGACCCAAAAATAAAAAAAAATAGAAAGTAAGAAATATGTTTTGAGTGACCATTAGAACTTCAAGTTCTAAGACGTCGCAATGATTTAATGCATCTTCAATATCTTCAATCTCGTATTTCATTTAATAATAATCAAGAAGTTGTTTCATAGAAACAAAAAATTAATAATTTCTATACCAAAGCAAAATCTTGAAATTTGTACCCGTGCACATACAATTGAAATTTGTTTTATCTATAACGTGAAATCGATTTGATGACATCAACTGATGTGACCCGAAAAAGGCATCAAGCAGACGAAGGTTCGATGAGAGTTGAGACAAAGATACAGACGAAATTGAGATCGAATCGAGGCTAAGATGTCATGCAATCATTTAGCCGGGTAACGAAGTACGAAATATTGAAGTTAACCAGCTTACGATCAAATTCTATGTTGGGGTCGAGGGCCGAAACGAGTTTGAAGCGTCGGAATCAAGAGCCGAAGCGTGGAGGCAAGCTGAGAACCATGCGACCGCATGGTTCTACAAGCCATGCAACCGCATGGATAATTACCGAATGCATAAGGGCAAATTTGAGTTGCATATGCGACTGCATGGGAATACACCATGCGGTCATATGGTTATATTCGAGATGCGATTTTTCAATTTTTGCAAGTTTTCTAGTTTCCATAAAACTCTATTTTTACCATATTTTTTAGTATCTTTTGGACCTGATTTCGTGACAACTAGGCTTTTTCATAGTTTCATATAAATACTTTACATTATTCATTGTAGAATACACGTTGATTATTTTTTTTGAGAGAATTCAATCATTTGAGAGTTTTAATCCTCCATAATTCTTGGTGGCTTAAAGTTCTAACTTGAACTTATCAAAAGGTCTTGGAATCCTGTTTTAACGTTCCCACTTCAGGGCAACGGATCGGATTTGCTAAATGTAATCTCGGTTCTTGATACGGGTTGGACAACGGGGGTTGATCTTTGCATGACGTGATTTCTAGCTTTCTTGAATTTTTTCCATCTTATTCATGAGTTCTCAAGATCGTTTTTTGGGTGGGTTCACATCATCAACTATGCTCTATTACGTTTGTTTATTGATTTATCCAAACAATTTCATTTTCATTTTACAATACCATTGTTCGAGGTTGTGTAATGTTGTTAAAAGTTGATAAATGTTACTGTAATCCATGAAATATTTAGTGAAAAAAATGTATGACTGAAATGAAGTTTAATTATCTATTAAAAAAATAGAAGTTTTACGAAACAAGTGAAGCGCTTGATACAAAGAATAAGTTAAAGGTGTTCAATATTATTTGTAGTATAGTTTTACTCGAAAGATGAAAAGATACAATGAAAAATGAATACATCTAGGGCCTGTTTGGTTTGGATTTTACAATTCTATAGTAAATCAATTCTCATTTTTCAACCACACATTCTTCAATTAAATAATATTTTACATCACATCAATACTTTTTTCTTCTTTTTCAATCACACGTTTTCCATCATATCACTATTCAAAATCAATTCTTTCTTTAAAAAATTTAAACCAAACAAGCTCCTAGAATCATGTGACACATAAATATCTCACTACCCTTAAAGAGTAAACTTGAATTGAGCTTGAAAATCATAGCACTGCATTTGACTCAATCAAGACCAAAAACATCCTAAAGTAATCACCAAAAACGACATCCCAAAACAAAAGGCGTGTGAGGTCCTTAAACTTCACCTCGTGTAAGGCTAACACTATTTTGCTTGTTGCTAACTGTTGAGCGAGTGAGTTGGCTAAACGTAGTATTATGATTTTATCTAAAACGCCATCTATCATGGTTGGTTGGTTGATAATATTTGTCCATCCACGTTATATGAAAATGACATTTTTACTATAGTGGGAGGTATTTAATATGCAAGAAAACCAAAATTGATTGAGGACTATCAACATTATTAACCCATCTGCACATTCCATGATTCTAGAATTAATTAACATTTTAGAGTATTTGAAAATTTAAAATATGATTCCCTCTGGTCAACTAGTGTGTGTAAAACGTGGCACTTGCTTTATACTGTATGGAAAAAGGCTGTCGATAGTGACTTCAAATAATTGTCCGATCGGTGCTGCTACACGTACAGAAGGCACTCAACCGAAATCTACCAGATGAGCTGGCAAGCAATTTTTAAATTAAAAAAAAAAAACGAATAACCCAACGTATTAACCGGCTGCCGTCATATTATAAAGTGCACAAACCGGTAAACTTGTCGTGCTTTCCGGCGCTTTGTTGTTGATTATTATTTGAGTTGTAGTAGATTTACTTTCTTCATCCTATGTTTTGTGGCATAAATTAATAATAACAAACCAGTATCTGATATTTCCTCAATCATGTTAACGTGTCATATTTTCTTAGAAATGTCTCTTAAATGCAGGATAGAATCTTCATTAATCCTAGATAAAATATTGATTGAACGTTCTATCACAAACTACATACACAAGCATAAAAATTGTACAAGACAGGTCTCTTGATTAGCTTATTGTTTCTAAATGCAACTCCAGAACTGGTCAGTGGTCTATTATTTTTCTTTTTCTAACTACAACTTCGAGATGGACAGCTGCTTTGTGCTGTTCCATGGTGAATGGCCAAACTACCAAGATAAATTTCCGATAAAACTGAGTACGCAGAATTTTAGTAGTTTGGATTAGTGAATTCTTCCTTAAACAAGCTAATTGTCGAGGAGAAATGATTGTTCGGTATGGGAAATTGAAATCTCTTCAAGCTTTCGACAGGAGGAAAAGTTCAGTGGCGGGAGGAAAGGAAATGGGTTTACCAGGTCTTCTTTTCTTTTTCAAGTCTTTTTGTTTTCCTTTTTCTCCTTTTCAATTGTTGCCACGTCAGTTTATTTTGAATTTCTGGTGGATTTCTGTGAGTTCATTTCTGTACAAGGAGCTTTTTCCTAAAACGAATGAAAACCCAATAGCGTCATGGATATAATATATTGAGGGAAGTTTGGTATAATTTTTGCTTTTGCTTATTTTGTGTGTGTGTGTGTGTGTGTATATTTATGGATGAAAGCTACCTTAAATTTTTAGTTGAAAACAAATTTTTAAATGAACTTTCTATTTCAAAAATGCTTTTAGATGAACCCATGTTGGATCGCTTCCTCTAAAACCTCTTTTAATTAGAAGAAGCATATTTATGAAATTAGTCAAATAGATTCAAAAATTACTTTTAAATCTCAAAAACGCTTTTAAACTTTTCAAAATTTATGCCAAACGAGCACTAAATATGACAAAAACTTTGATAGAAACAATTGTGTTTATCACTCAAAATCCCCGAAACTTCAATGCCAACTTTTAGCTGCCCATTGATATACCTCAAATATGTGTAACAATTCAGCCCCTGTTTGAGCCATTTTTGGGGGGAAATGTATTTTGAAATGGTAAATTTTTTTTTTTTTTTTGGGAGAATATGTGGTTAAAAAATAAGAAATTTTTATTTTTTATTTTTTGTTTTTCTTACATGTAAAGTTATTTTGTGCGAGAATATGTAATTAAAAATAAATTTGAAAAAAATGAATGTTTAGAAAAATAAATTTTAGCTGCCCATTGATATACCTCAAATACGTGTACAAGAAATCCAATTACAGTAGATGAAGATCTACTTAAACTTCTAACCACATATGGTCGCCGAATAAGTGCCCAAAGTTATGCAATTCAAGAAACACAACGAAGAAGATTACTAGACTCCTAAGTCAGTTTCCTTTGGTCCTTTTTACCATGTTTTGCCAGAACTTTAATTTACAGAGGAGTTGAAGGATATAGTCCTCACAAAGTTTGTCTAAAGAAGCGGCAAAGACAAATAATTTTTCCTCTATCTCTGAAGTGATCAGTAAGAATTTGGGTATGATCCAAATTCTTTGTTGAACATAATTTATAATTCTAATTAAAGTGCACGTTAAGAGGGATTTTATTTGGAATACTTTTGGAATTCTATTTAAAGTCTGTTTGACGTCGGGCGAAATATTTATTATTTTGCAGGTTGGTTTCAGCGAATATTTAACACAGAAGAACACAAGAGAAAACCGAGAGAAAACAAAAAAACTTCTTTATTAACAATTCGATATGCAAAAATAACCCACAAGCTGGGTTATATAACTATTAAAAATCATAATTATTGAAATTTTATCAAAAATGGCAAAATTCTAATATTCATACCAAAATAAAATACGTAATAAAAGAAATAATATCCAAAAAATCGGGCTTAAATTGAGTTCGTAATCTATGCTAAAAAGGCAAATGAAATATTTAAAAAAAAATAAAAAAAAATTGGGGATTCGGAAGGGAAAACAACGGATTTTGCCCTCGAAATCGAAGTCCACCGAGCTAAGCTACATGACCACGACGTGCGCGCCGAAAAGTGCTTTTCGAATTGGCTGACCACCTTCACTTCTGATCACTAGCCTCCTGTTCTGCTGCTTTTCCACAACAAGTGCACGCTGGTATGCTTCAAAAACAATCAATGACTTTGGCATTGCCCTGCCTAATTTGTGAACTCCAAAACTGCTCCCACCATGCAGATGCTCTGCCCTTGAGTTTGATGGCGACAAACCTTACTTTGACAGGATTTGGAACTTTCTCATATTAAAAGATACGTTCTATTTTATTAAACCAATCAACAAATCCTGTTGCCTATAATGTACCAGAAAACTTGGGCATATCCATACGAAAATCGAAGTCTACATGACGACCTTCCCGACCACGGTGTTTTCAGACTCGAGCATGGTTGTGATACGAGTTTTTGAATTTTGTATCAGAATCGTGTCCCTTCAGTTCATGATCACTGAATTCTTATGTCGCTAGATGCTGAGTTAACTCTGCAACTTGCCTTTGTAAATCCTCAATCCTCACATCCTGAATGTTACGATCACGATGTAGGACTTTATCATTCGGAACCTACCCACAACAACCATGACCACGACCACCAACCATGATTGGAATGATGAAATCTTACCCCAAGAAGATGCTGACGCTCTGATACGAACTGATGCGGGAAGAATAGCGATTATTCTACAGGCTGATTTCAGCGAATATTTAATAGAGAAGAGCAACAGAGAAAATCGAGAGATAACGAGAAAAACTCTTTATTAATAATCCAATATGCGAAAATAACCCACAAATAAAAATCATAATTATCGAAATTTTACCAAAAATGGCAAAATTTCAATATTCATATCAAAATGAAATACGTAATAAAAGAAATAATATCCCAAGAATCGGGCTTAAATTAAGTTCATAATCTATGCTAAAAAGGTAAACGAAACATTACAAAAAAAAAAAAAAACAACTAAAATTGGGGATTCAGAAGGGAAAACAACGGATTTTTCTCTCGAAACCGATGTGTATCGAGTGAAGCTACCACACCACAACGTGTGCACCAAAAAAATCTTTTCCATGAACGCGATTCAGATAACTGTAGCCAAAGTTATGGCCAAAATACCAAAACGTGTCCAAAAATGGCCCCCATTGGTAAAGATCATCGATTATTTGACATTTTTACGCTGATCCGTCAATTCATGGTACTTCAACCCCATCAACGAGCTATCTGACAACTCGGCTTTGTCTGCCTCAGATCCTTTTGCATTAGTCACCCCGGGTTGGAAAGAACTCGCCCTCGAGTTCACATTAGTGTCACCAAAATCAACAAAACAAGGACTTAGGTGTTTCATAGTAAAAACATCATAAGTCTTCAAATGGTTAGGAAGGCATAGTCTGTAGGCATTATCATTGATCTTCTGTAGGACCTCATAGGGTCCATTCTTCCACTCTTTAAGCTTATTATACTCCCCAATAGGAAAACGATCATGAGATAATATCATCCAAACAAAATCACCAACTTCAAAAAGTACGTGACGACGTGACTATCAGCCCGAACCTTGTACTTGGCACTACTCTCGTGAATGGCTAGCTTCACTTGTTCATTAATACTCGAAGATGTTCTGCCATCTCCGCTGTTTTATGTCTTAAACGACCCATACGCGGAATAAGGGGCTAAATAAGGTACCCCCGGATGGTTCTGACCATAGACAATCTCAAATGTGCTCATCCCTGTGGTCCTATTCTTTGACATGTTATAGGAAACTTATGCTTGAGGTAATGCGAAATCCCACAACTTTGGTTTAGTCCCTACCAGACTTCTTAAAAGATTACCCGAGCTCCGGTTCACCACCTCGATTTGACCATTTGTCTGGGGGTGATGGCACTGCTAAAGTTCAACCGTTTAGCAACCGCGTCCCCAGCTTCTCCAATAAACTTTTCCAAAAATGACTCACGAACTTGGTGTCACGATCTGAAGTAATTGATTGAGGAACACCATGTAAACGCACAATTTCTCTGAAGTAAAGATGGGTGATTGGGTAGCATCCATTGTTTTCCGACAAGCTATAAAATGGGTCATCTTGGAAAATCTGTCAATCACAACGAAAATAGAATCCAAAGCCCATTGGGTACAGGATAGTCCCAATACAAAATCTATACTGACATCAAACCAAGAAGCATCAGGTACCGGTAAAGGTGTGTAAAAGCTTGCACTAGTAAGAACTCATTTGGACCGCGGACATACATAACAACGCTCTACATAATGAGCCATGTCACTACTCAATTTGGCCTAATAATAGTTAGATGAGACCAAAGATAATGTCTTATCTCGCTCGAAATGACCCATGTTATTAAGTTCACTAATAATATGTTGCCTTAGTGAACAATCTAGAATGAACAACTGTAATCCATGAAACAAATAACCACGTTGCAAAATAAAATCATGTCATTCATTGTCAATTTACATCTCGAATTATCTTCGCAGAGGAAGGGTCTGCAGCATACATATCAAGAAATGCCTCAAATCCTACTACGTTGGTGCTCATGGTGGTAAGGAGTGATGTGCAACGGCTCAAGTATCTTAATGAAAACTTGGACTCCTGCAAGTACGCCGCCCACTTGGCCTACCGTCTACTCAATTTCNATGTACTTCAGGGCCTCATGATCAATGATCAAAATGAACTCTCCTGTACTAGGTAATGATGCCAATGCTTCAGGGATTGAACTATGGAATAAAACTCGAGGTTATATGTGCAATAATTCTTCTTTGATCCTGATAGCTTCTTACTGAAAAATGCTATTGGACGTCCCACCTAACTCAAAACATAACCAATACCAAACCCAGATGCATCAGAGTTTACTTTAAACACCTTTTCAAAATCTGGGAGTGCCAAAACTAGAGCCCCCGTCATCCTTTGTTTGACCAAATGAAAACTGGCTTCTGCCTCCTCAGACCACTAGAAACAATGTCCCTTGAGGTGTTTTGTGTGGGGGCAATCAGAGTGCTGAAGTTTCTGATGAACCAACGATAGAAGAATGCTAACCCATGTAAACTTGTGACATCGTGCAAGGTCTTTGGTTTAGGCCATTCCAAGATTGCATCTATTTTTGATTGATCTACATGAACACTATCAGTAGACACAAAAAAACCAAGAAAAGTTACAAAAGTGGTGAAAAAAGAACACTTTTCTGATTGAAGAATAGGTGCTCCGTCCTAAGCATATAAAAAATAGCAGAGAGGTGATCAAAGAGCGATGCCCACATTAGACTATAAATGAGGATGTCATCAAAGTAGACCACCAAGAACTTTTCCTTGGGATTGAGGTGATATGCCGGACAATTAGGCAAACTCAACCCTAAAACAAGGTCGATCTGATGTTGAATGTCTCATATAGGTGGTAACCCCAGAGGGAGATCCTCTAGCATAAGGTTCAAGAACTCTGTTAGTATTTGCACTTTTACCGGTAAATCTGGATCCTCGTCCACCGTACTATTCCCTCGAAGCAGTAGAGCATAGAATATGTCTTCACGTTCAATCTCAACTAGAAACTTGGACATAGAAAGTAGGTTGGTATTATTGACTATCAGGGTAGGAGTGATTTCTTTCCAACGATGCACCAACACAACCTTATTCCCCCTGATGGTAAAGGAATATGTGTTTTTCTGCCCATCATGAATAACACAACGATCATATTGCCAAGGTCGGCCTTAAAATATATGGCAAGCGTCCATTGACACGACATCCCACCAAGCATTATCAAAATATTTCCTACCGATTTAGAAAGATAGGCATTTCTTTTCCATTGATACGTCACTACTTTTGCTCAACCACGACAATTTATATGGTTTGGGATGACGATCTGTCTTCAACTGCAATTTGCCAATTTCAAGAAAGCATCTTTGGACACTACATTCTCACAACTACTGCTGTCAACGATCAGTTTGCAGACTTTATCGACAACGGTGAAGGTTGTGTGGAAAATGTTGGTTCTCAACCAGTCAACAGACTCTTGTACACGACTAGAGTCTCCCTCTTCATCGTCATATATGGTTTTATCCTCATTAGTTTCGCATACTACTTCTTCCTCAATCATCAGATTTTTACCTGCCCGACTAGCTGGCTTCCTGCAATTAGTTGCTCTATATCTCTATTCACCACATCTAAAATACCTAATGCCCGAGCTAGAATTATCTCTTGATGGCTGTTGAGCGGGACGTGATGCTTGAGGCTGAATTGGCTGACCACCTTCACTTTTGATCACTGGCCTCCTATTCTGCTACGCTGGTATGCTTCAGAAACGGTCCACAGTGAGTGAAGACCGAGGACATCCTGTAGGGGCTGTCGTAATCCCCCCAAATACCGTGCCACCATCTGCTTTTCCTTCTCAGATACATCATTCCGAGCTATCAATTTATAGAACTCCTCCGTATAATAATTAACCGATCTTGTGGCTTACCTCAAAGAATGAAGCTGTTGAAACGAGGTTTGGGCATTGTCGAAAGGGAAGAAGTGACCTTTCATCTTCATCTTCTCTCAGTGAGTGATTTTGGCCTTACCCTACCTATTTCGTGAACGCCACAACTGCTCCCACCATGTAGATGCTCTGCCCTTGATTTTGATGGCGACCAACCTTATTTTGAAATGATCTGGAACTTTCTTCAAAGGTACGTTTTACTTCATTCAACCAATCAACAAATCTTTCAGCTTGTAACATACCAGAAAACTTGGGCAGATCCATTCCAAAATCGAAGTCTACATGACGATCTTCCCGACCACGGTGCTCCCAGACTCGAGCATAGTTGTGATACAGGTTTTCAAATCTGGTATCGAAATCGTGTCCCTTCAGTTCACGATCACCGAATTCCTGCGTCGCTAGACGCTGAGTTAACTCCGTGACTTGCCTCTATAAATTCTCAATCGTCACATCCTGAATGTTACGATCGCTATATAGGACTTCCTCATTCGAAACCTACCCACAACAACCATGACCATGACCACCAATCATGATTGGAATGATGAAATATTAACCCAAGAAGATGCTGACGCTCTGATACGAACTAACGCGGGAAGAATAGCGATTATTCTGCAGGATGATTTTAGCCTACATTTAACAGAGAAGAGCACGAGAAAATCGAGAGAAAACAAGAAAATTTATTTATGAATAATCCAATATGCGAAAATAACCAACAACCTGGGTTATATAGCTAATAAAATCATAATTATCGAAATTTTACCAAAAATGGCAAAATCTAAATATTCATACCAATAGGAAATACGTAATAAAAGAAATAATATCCCAAAAATCGGGCTTAAATTGAGTTCGTAATCTATGCTAAAAAGGTAAACGAAATATTACCAAAAAGGGAAAAAAAAAACTAAAATTGGGGATTCGGAAGAGAAAACAACGGATTTTTCCCTTGAAATCGATGTACATCGAGTGAAGCTACCTTACCACGACGTGTGTGCCAAAAAGGACTTTCCGAATGGGGGTCATGAGTGCGATTCAGATAACTGTAGCCAAAGTTATGGTCAGAATACCATAACGTCTCAAAAAAGGGCCCCAATTTGGAAAAATCGTTGATTACTTGCCTTTTTACGCTGACAAGTCGTCTTTATCTGACTCGGATCCCCCTGTATCACTATTTGACAAATTCTAGTTGGAAGCCCTACTGGGAGTTGAAATTTGTGTTGAACTTGGATCCGCCCCTTTTTACCTTACCAGTTCGAACACAATTTCAGCATACCCTCCTTAGAGCAGTTTCAAAAGGTGTAAAAGATTACCAAGTAAGCCGCTTCGTTCATCACTTTTAGAGGTTCGAAGTGAGTCAGCTGTTCAAATATTCAAAGTCCATGCATTACATAAATAATCGTACCTAGACTTTGGGGACTGTTGTTACGCCTCGATTCCCAAGTTAAGGAAAAGTTGCCACGTAGAAACTCCACGTAGGCAGGAAGTCAACAAGAAAGTCAAAAGAAGGTTCACAAGGTCAAATGATGGAAAATCAAACAAAATCGAAGCCCTTACACTAAAATTGGATGTCCATGCCGAAC
Organism: Fraxinus floribunda; assembly: GCA_903798395.1. NCBI lineage: Eukaryota > Viridiplantae > Streptophyta > Magnoliopsida > Lamiales > Oleaceae > Fraxinus > Fraxinus floribunda. The sequence goes on from CAIGRS010134254.1 coordinate 15,491, forward strand.
CACTACTTCAAGGACGAAGCACTACAACTTACGCTGAAGCTGTACGAAGCTTTTCGAGGCTCTAAACCCATCCGAACTCATTAAGGCCGACATTGTCTCATACTGCAGATTCGAAAATCTCTTAGAAATGATTGATGTAACGTCTGTAATAAAGTTTGTCAGTGTGTCAGCCACTATGCAGAGGCGTTGGCCCCTTGTCAATGTATTAATGGTATGAATGGATAATGATGTGACGTCCCAATATTGGAGATGAGGTCGCGTGGTTCTGATCCAACGGTCACCACTTCGACCTAGGCAGTATAAATAGTGTCTCATTGTAAGTAATCGAGGTTGACTCTTTTGTAATAAAAAAAATAAACATACACATACTGGAACTCTTAAGAAATACCAGGAAAACACTTAATAGAATTTTGAGTGATTTATTACAATCTCGTTGATCATCAATATATAAAAGATAGTGATTCCAATACAAATTCTTTATCTATCCTTCCACATATTCTTGTTGACGGCAGCGAAGGATTATCTTGGGTTTGTGCTCGACAGTCGTTATTAGTGTAATTGTCATTCTACACTGCAGAAGCTCAAACATAGGGATGTCAAAGGGGCGGTTATGGGGCGGGTCGTCCATTCCCACCCCCGTCCAGTCGGGTATTTTTGTTACCTTGCACCATCCCCATACCCGGTTAAAGCAAGACGGGGCGGGTTCGAGACAGGATCGAGGCGGGGCAAGTCTCTTGTCCCATTTATCTTTCCATTTATTTTTTCTTTTTATTTTTTATTTATTTTATTTCTGGCTTTTATTTTTTTTATATCCTTAATTAGTAAATATTATTACTTTTTTTACTAATTTGTTAAAAACAACTTATGTTCTCTTTAAAAATGATGATAAATTTATTATTTTTTTCGATAAAAAATTTAAATTTGAAATTATCTTTAAACAAGGTAGGTAGCAGGGCGGGTAGAGGGGACTTTAAATGGGGCGGGTAGCGGGGCCGGGACTATATTTCCCATATCTGCCCAATACCCACTTCGGGGTAATGACCATCGCCCCGTCCCAGCCCCGTTTACCTGGTTAGGCGGGTAATCCCCGCCCCATTCGCGGCTGGGCCCCACGGGTATCAGATTAAACGAGTTTTTTTGCCATTCCTACTCAAACATTTCCGTCCCGTTATCGTTATTTTTTCGGTAAGAACGTGCAGGAATCGCACTTGACGTGGTAAGAGTGGCCCAACATCTGTTTAGTTCATTTTTTGGGGTCAATAGCACCTTCTAATAAAAATTAGAATTATATATTTCATTCTTATCACATGAGTTGATCTAATGAGATTAGTAGATATGACAGTGAAGCGGGTTTGGGAAGGGGTACCCCCGCTCATTCCCGTCCCATCCTCGCCCCGCAACTCTCCCATCCCATCCCGCCCCGTTTCCTACTCCTTTTATTTTTATTTTTATTTTGAAAAGTTTCTAGTTAATTATATTTTTTTAATTTGTAGTTAATTATTTCTTTCTTCACGGGGCGGGTTCGATCGCCGCCCTGCCATGTGCCTGTATTGGACATTTGTAGCATATTAAAATTTCCATCATGCTTTACCTCGTGTGTACTTATCTAGTACTTGAAAAATCATATGCTGTTTTGGGCTTACATATACGTAGTTCAGTTCAACAAAATTAGGTACTTTACAATTATGTTGAGCAAGGGTAAAGCTAGAAGAAGAAAAAGAAAAAATAAATAAATAAAAATCAATGAACTCACGTTATAAGAGATGCTCTACGTCAGTGAGATCTAGTTTAGAAGACTAAGCTCTGGTACTCAAAACAAAGTGGGTCATATACTCAAACAAATACAAATCTATATGCCAACCTAAAATGTCTCTTCTAGATCTTCGTAACTTTCCTTACCAAATAGGACATCTAAGCCCACCTAGGAAATATGGCAATACTCCCCGAAATTTTTTGACAATCAGTCGTTCAAAGCAATTGAAAATTTGGCCAAAACACAATAAATAATACCGAATTATATGTTATTATTCTCAAAAGACTATTTTATTTAGGCATGAGTCTTCTATAACAACACCCAACTCATTCTATTCCCACCAAAAATAAAAAATAAACATAAAAAATAAAAAATCAAGCAAGAATATCGAAGGTCCAAAGAAATTAAATTTATTTCACGTCCATGCTTGTGCCCACTTCAACAATATACTTATGATCCGATTAGTTTATAAAAAAATAATTGTCTAACAAATATTATTTATACTGACAATTAATTACGAATAAGTTAGGACATGAGCACAATTTATTTTATTTTATTTTATTTGTTTTGTGGGTAATTAGGACCACTTCCCTCCAAAAACTTAAAAAATAGAATAATACCCCTAAAAATAAATAAAATCCTTAATCCCAAAATTAATACTCTCAAAATCCCCAAAACTCAAGAACATTAGAAATCCCCAAAGCAGAACGAGCAATCTAGCCAAAACTTCCACCACCATATCTCTGTTTTGCTTCCCCACAATGTTTTTCTTTACTTGGCTATCTCATTTGTCTCTATCTTCTACTTCTAGTGACATTGTACGTCACTTTTCATACACTTTTTATATGATTTTTAAAAAGATGCCTGATTTCAAGGGTATTTCAGCAAGTACCCCATTTTTTCCCTATTCATTTTGCATTTGGACTTGGCAAGCCTTGGTCATCCCCATATCTGCCCTTGATGCTGAGTGTAAACTTTCATCTAGCCAAGCATGTTTTATCAGCAATATGTTTATGTCTGTGTGTGTCTTGCTTATGATCATTATTAAGTCACAAAATTATCATATTATGATGCTTTATATAAGAAAGTGATCATCATTTGATTAAATTGACTGATGATGACTCTTGTATAGTAGCAAAGAACGTTGTATGAAAAAATAAATGTAAAAACAATATGTAACGTTTTGAAGTATAAAGCATCATAAGTTGTAACCTGATTGATTTGTTTCAAGTAAATTGTTACTCATCAGACGACTAAAGTCTTTAACTTATTCAAAAGTCTATATATGTTATTGTATGTCATCAATAATTTTTTAATCATCTCTTTATCTTCTCGCTTGTTTTTTTTTTTTTAAATCAAAGGGCATTGGATTGTTGCATGTTGTTTGCTTCAGGGCATATTCCCTTACAAACAGAAACAATTTCAAATTAGCTTAAAAAGTTCTCGTAAACAAGTTCATACTTAACCATAACAAATATGAGAAAATCACACAATGAATCATTTTTCATTCAGATGGTATCACAACTTGATACTTTCCAATGGAAAACAAATATAATAAGTTATCAATGACGAGAACATATCACCAAATCTTGTCCACATATTTATGACTAACATAATATTAATTCGTGCATACTAATTCATCACTAATGAAAACAAATATAATAAGCTACCAATGACAAACATCTCACCAACTCTTGTTCATTAATAGTAGGTGATGTAGTGCAAAAGCTATAAAAATAAATATGAATGACACATTGTCGAAATTCCTTTGATTACAAATGAATAGCGAAACACGATCACCTTTTAGTTTCTATTGGTTAGTAAGAATACAAGAAATTTAGGCATCAAAAAAGTTTTTGATTCACACACGAAAACAGAGAATTTGGACTCGTTGATTTTTAAATATAAAAAACAAGAATTTAAGAAATTGAAGAAGATCTCAAAATAATAATAATAATAATAATCCATTGCCATTAAGGCTACAACCTTTATTTATAATAACTAAAAAAAAATCTAATTAATGACTAGTCCAAATAAATGACTCTATCTACTTCATAACTAATCCTAATTAACAACTAACATCTAGATAATAATAAAAATTAGAAATCCTAATCGTAATTGAATTTCGAATTTATTAATGAAGAAAATACTAACTAAAAATTAATTATAAACTCAAATTTTATCGTTCTCCTCCGATTGATAAAGATTCGTCCTTGAATCTTGCATTGTGTTTTTCATCCAATTCTTCATAATAGTAGTATTTACTCGGCAAATTCTTAGGGCATATAACAGAAAACTCTTCGAACAAAGGTTAAACTGTAAAAACATCTCAAGATCCATGGACTCTCTTATGTGGCATTTAAAACCAACATTGATGTCTTTAGACCACCAATCACAGACATTGACATCAGGTTCTTCATAGGAAATAGGTGAAACATCATAAGTGTCATCAGACAAATCCATACATTTTTCAATTTCTTCATCAAAGATCGAGGATCCATCGTAACCGTCATTACCCAAATCCAAAAAAATCTTTCATCACAGATTGGAGGACCTTCGTAATTGAACTCCAAAGATTATTCAAGTTCTTTATAGAAAATTGGAGGAATGTCAGAGTCCTCATCCAAACTTGTGTCCATCAACTTCTTTGATCAAAATGAACAAAAATATTGTCATCATACATTGTAACTTTCGTTATTGATTCCATGAATAATATTGGGAACGAAGAACCTCGCTCTAATACCAATTGATGTAGCGCGAAAGCAATAAAATAAATATGAAGGACATGTCGAAATTTCGTTGATTTCAAACGAATACTGGAACATGACCACGTTCTAGTTTCAATTGATTCTTAAAAATTCTAGAAATCTAGGCATCAAAAATGTCTTTGATTTGCACATGAATACAGAGAATTTGAACTCTTTGATTTTTTATTTTTTTTAATATCAAATACTAGAATTTAGGAAAATGGAGAATATCTTAAGAAATAATATTTTATTTCAATTAAAAAACTCCCTAACCATTAAGCCTAAAACATTTATTTATAACAACTAAAGAATCTAATTAATTACTAATCCTAATAAATGACTACCTATATCTCATGACTAATCCTAATTAAAAACTAACATCTAGATAATTAGTAAAATGAAAACTCCTAATCTGAACTGAATTCCGAATTTATTTAATGAGGAAAATACTAACTAAAAAATAATTAAGAACTCAATTCTCATTGCTAGAGGCTACACACAAGCTGAGCCTCTATGCTATTTTCATCGGGACTCGTTCCAGTTCGGCCCGTGGGTGGCTCGAGCTCGTTTTGAGACTCGTTATTGAGCGGAGTTGAGCTCAATTTTTTTTTTTCACAAGTCGAATCATTTGGACTCGTGGGAGGCTCCTTTCTATTTATTTTTGGACTTGTTTTGTTAATTTATTTTTAAAAAATAAAAATGAGTCGGCTCATGGACTGCTCGACTTGGACCATGAGGCATGTTAGGTTTTGATGTAATTGACAAATATGTGAACAAAGGGGACTAGATTTAATGTATTGTAAAAGTCAAGGAGTAA
>CAIGRS010134278.1:0-10016 GCA_903798395.1 Fraxinus floribunda
AGAAAATATTCCCAACATTTTGCAGGCCCAACTTTCCACATTTCTTTGAGACTCGGCCTACAAGACCATCTCAAAGAGGATTGGGTTTTGACGAGCTAATGCTCGAACTACAATATCATTTCTATTTCTATTTTATTCATTTTCTGTGTAGGCCATGTCTGTTGCAAGCCAACTCAACACCAAGCTTTTTCCTAAGGCAGATTCAAGTCGAAGTTGTTCAACATAGTATTAAAGCAGACAAAGGTCTTAAGTTTAAATCTCGCCACCACTTATTCAAAAGAATTGTGCACGTGTTGATTTTAAAAAAAAATAAATCAGCCTACATATGAGAAGACATGTTTAAAATATATTCGAATGATATATATGTGACTTTATTTAACTACTTCAAATAATTAGTAGAAATAGGAAAATAATAGAATTTCTCTTATGTTGCTACTATATTCCGATAAATCTTGTTATATATGCATCATGTTTTACACATTTGACTAATCGAATTTACAATTGACACATTCTCATATTATATTTCATATCTCACACATTTAATCCAACTATTATAATACTTTCGCGTCATCAAGTTATCAACCAAGATGTAAACAAAATTGTACAACTAGCTTAATTCTTTTAGTCCTAGCCAATAGGTGGGCCCTATCCTAGCTTAATTCTAATTGTATTATGATTAAGGGTGCGTTTGAGCCATATTATTTTGGAAGAATGTATTCTGGAATAGTAGATTAATGAAAAATGTGTGATTGAAAAAGAATGAAAAGTCATTGATATGATGGAAAATATTATTTTATTGAAGAATGTGTGATTGAAAATGAACAGAAAAATGAGAATAAAAATTTAATGTGTACCATAAAGGGGATAAAGCATGGCATTGATTGATTGATAAGTTAATAATGAAATTTCCTGCTTGTACAGGAAAATTCATACAAAAACAACACATTCACATGGATAATTCTTGGTGTACAAACCGACAGACGCCCCCCAATAGGGGGTCGTCATTTGACAATTTTGGACACCATTTTGTAACTCATTTTGTACCTGTAGCACAACCATATTCACATTGACCCCAAATTATATATTGCCAAAAAAACGGAGGCCCACCTATTTGTGGGTGTTTTGTGTGTTTTTTTTGGTACACAGACCGTTTCGTTAAAAATTGACCTCAGATATGTGATCATTGGAAAAGATGTTTTCTTGTGTACTATGATAATTACATTGTTTTGACGTTGACTTAAATCTTGTCCTCATCTTGGTAAAACCAGATAGTTATACGAGTACCAAACTCCAAAGATACTTTCCACTAATGGACTCATTTCATTGGAGCAATACTCCCAATTTTGTTTTTGCCCTTGTAATTCTGGAGGTAAGGTTGGATGTCCCACCCTTTGCATCACTTATTTTCATTAAAGATATGGGTCAATGTCAAATCCTACGTCTACAAACTATACTGATGTGTAAAATCCACATTTAGACATACGAATTTTGAATTAAAAAATTTCTAACCACCTAATCTTTTAAATAAGGGGTTCGACGTTACCATCTTGACTGTTCTACCCACTTTGACCCCACTAAGAACCTATCCAATGCTTAGAAAAAAAAAAAAAGTTGAACCCAATCTTGAAGGCCCCCACCTGTCCTGTCCTACCTTGGACCTTGATGAAGGAAGTAAATCGCAGGTTATGCCTCCAAGGATACAGAATGAAAGATTGCTTGTACACTTACACTTACCCGTATCCAATGCTAACATAGATCACACTAAAAATGTTGCTACATAAACTAAAATAATAATTCTGTATGTACAGAAATAGTTTCACAGGTGATTATTTTTGGAAGCAGTCAACCATGGGGAGACGAGAATCTCCCTGTATTAATTCTGTGAAACTATTTTTTGTAAGTGTAGCATTGTTCAAACTAAAATATACAATATCTACAAAAATTTATATCCAATACAATATGTCTAAGACTATATCTAGCTAACATGTACTTCTCTTCTTTACTTAAGTTTAGTCTTACGTACTATAAATATTAGAAACATTAATATCGTAATATTTCAGATCGAGCCAAAGCCATGTATCAAAACCGAGTCACATTACTGAACCTAATTGACACCTCTACTTGAAGAAATATATAGTGTTCAATAAAATTGGTGCAATTTTCATCTACAGAATATTAACTTCAATTTCTGATAGTCCTTCGGTGATATATACAAACTTACAAAATCACTCACCCAACGTGAAGGCTAATTTATGGAGATATAACTAGGGTAATTGGCGCAAAACGTCCCTACCTATGATAGGTATTGTGAAAAACGTCCATACGTTTGATTTTTTGGTGCAGAACGTCCCTACCTTTGTATTTTCTTGCGCAAACGTCATTTTCACCAATTTTTAACATAAAATGACCAATTTTTCCAGTAATAGGTCTTCACCAATTGCATCAAACGTAGGGACGTTTTCCACAATACCCGTCATNTCACTCACCCAACGTGAAGGCTAATGTATGGAGATATAACTACTTTTCCCAAATGTTATAGTTTATAGGAGAAGCACAATCAAATCTCATATCATTCAGGATCAGTTTGGGAATCCACCTCGAACACTATTCGTTCGGGGGCTAACCTCTTTCTGAAGTAGACACTACCATGTTCAGTGATGCTCCGCATCACAGCTGACAGAATTCCGGAAGGACACTAATACACGAGTAGGACGCACGTCAAAGATGTGTATTTTCTCACTCACTAATTTAATGCCAAAAATAATAAAAAAAAGCAGAAATTCATAAAATTTTGGAGTTAAAACAGAGTAATCTTCAATTAGTTCACAAAACTTCTCTCACCATTTGGAGATTTATTTCGGTACAATAACATAATTCCTCTGGAACTCAAATGAGACGCCAAAAGCAATGAAAATAGTACGAAGGGACCAGAGAAGAAAAAAACAGAAAATAAAGCCGATTCAACAAGACACCCTACTACAGGTTTGTGAAAAATAAAGTTATGGAAGACAACTTCTTAAGAAGATAGGACTTTCTCAACCTCGGTAGTGACCTCTTTTGGGGGTTTCTCTGCATGGAGATCTGCAACTACGCCCTTCTTGGAATAATAGTCTATGACCTGCAGATTACAGAGAAAAAGATGTTTGTGCATCCAAGAAGAATACAAACCCCAATCACACAAGACTACAATACTTCAGGTTTGCTAAAACTAAAAGAGATTCTTGGATTTACAGACTGTGACGATAATAAAAGTTATAAAAGTTGATAAGTCAATGAAATATGTGGTGAAAAGTAGATAAAAGCTTCTACGAAATATGTGGTTGAAAATGAAGTTTGACCAACTTTTTAGGAACAAAAGCTTTACCAAACAAGTACTAAAACTTAATTTTTGAACATAGGATGTAGCCTTGGCCCTTGAGGATTTAGCAGTTGCGTCATAGGACTAGCACTTTACGGTTTCAACCACTGAAATAGTTTGTTCCAAACCACCTAACACAGAAAGGAAAAAATATTCTAATCGCCCAATAGGTATAGGTATTTGAATTATTTTCTTAGGATGGCTTACAACATATCTCCTGTTTTATGAGTTCAAGCACTTTCAAATGATAAATGGGGATTTGAAATTGTGAACCAGATATGGTGTCAAAACAATCCACTCTCGGGTGCTTATGTTTTACTTTTTCACTAAGTGCAGAATGCAAACTTCTTATAAATTTCAAAATCAACAAGTTATTTTTATCTGTTAAAAAAGGTGAAATGGATCCAGAAATTACAGTGAATTAGCACTATTTATTCAGATAGAATTAGACAATTCTGCATTAGCATCATATGTGCAATTTGATAGTTAGCTAATTATGTTTTTAATCAAAGAATTTATGCACCGCCATCGCCATGATCCAAAATGTCACTCAACGTGATTAAATGAAACTTGATCTGGCAATAAACACTCACGGGTTCAGTTTGCCGGTGAAATGCATCCAGCCTTGACTTAAGAACCTCTGCAGTATCATCTTTCCGTTGAATTAGAGGCTCTCCTGAGACCTGCAACAAAAAATAGGGATTGGTGAATGCATAGATAATCACTAATAGGTAATAGAAATTCTTTAAATTTGATTTCTCATTAACATGTAGCAGGCAAATAATGAGATATCTCACTTTCCCATGTTGGTCCACGGCTCAGAATTTTTTTGTCGGCCACCATGAATGGCAAATAAGTTTGGGAGATCAAGAAGCCAAATGCGAGATAAATTGGCCAAAAGACCTCAAGAAAACCAAATCAACTTACATCATCAACACCGGGAACTTTGGGAGGTGCGAATTTTGTGTGGTAGGTCCTACCACTTGAAGGATGGATCCAACGACCAGTAATCCTCTCTTCCAAAATGGCATCATCAATTGCAAAATTTAGCACCTTATCAATCTTAGTTCCCTGCCTCTGGAGCATCTCATCAAGCTAAAAAACAAAAATAATAATAATAATAGAGAACGTGAATAAAGCACACTATAAAATTCGTGTATTTATGCGTGTGAGAAAGAGAGAGGTAGAGAGCATAGCATGAACACATTACTGATATAATGGCATCTGACCTTTTCTGCTTGAACCTTTGTCCTTGGGAAGCCATCAAGAATGAATCCCTTCTCACATGAAGGCTTCTTCATGGCTTCATCAATTATTCCGACAACCAAGTCATCAGAAACAAGTTCTCCCTAGAGGGAGAGAAAAATATCGCTTACAAAAGATTCAACCAAAACAGTGCAAATGTCTGGAAAGGGGAAGGAATAGCAATTTTTTTTAACTAGCATGCATTTGGGTACACGCTACAGTGGTTACTATAATGGAAAAAATTTTAGCTTTTTCTTCTTTCTTAATACTCCAAAACTAAACATGTTATCCCTGTCAGTATCATAGGAGCAAAGTTTTACCTTGTCCATAGCTTCTTTAGCCTTGATTCCTAGAGGAGTCTTAGCTGCAACAGCAGCTCTCAACATATCACCAGTAGCCAAATGGCATAGACAGTACTCGTCCTTGATGATAGGGGACTGGGTACCTTTTCCAGAACCCGGTGGACCTGCCATGAATCCGATTCTCATTCTCATTAACATTGTTGACAATAGTTAAGTCTGACTAAGCAAATGAGAATCTCCCTAATACATGCATGTCTCATTCCCAAAAATTTTGAGAGTTTGAAAGATTATGAAATTTATGAGATAAAAAACTTGCACCAAACACAACTTATACTGCAGTAAGTCAGTAACCACTGGTGGATGGAAGAAGGTATACAGCCGGAAGCCGCCCCCTGGATTTGGGAAATGCCATTTATAAGGATAAAAATATCTGAAAAATATCCAAGAGCAGTTTACTTGCTTCCCCCTCCCCCTCCCCCTCCCTTCCCCCATAAAAGAAACAATAATAAGAATTTATCATTCCGCACTTTTCTTTGTTTTCTTTTCCAATTTCATATTATGTGCTTTAAAACTGTACTAAATTTCAAACCTATTCTATCACATGTTGAGAATATTTGAATGCCAGTTGAGGGTTCCTGGAGATTTCAGATTTCTCTATTTCCATTTCAAAGATGAATGACACTAGGATCCCTTACTCTAATCGAATCATTGAAAATTAACCCTTCTATCCAAAATGGAAAATTGGCTACGGAAATTCAGTGCAGTTAGAAATTATCACAGGCACAAAGTCTTCAACAGGAAAGTTGTTTTGATCCAATCCACCCTTGGGAATAAAGATGAAGGAATGATTGTGTGCTAGTTGACCCCATCCTAAGTGATTTTATAATGTAGTGTTGACTCCTTTTCCTTTTGTTGGTCATGGGCAATTGTATCTGTCAACATGTTATTATTGTGAATAAAGTCAACCCTTAGGAGTTGCTCAATTGATTAGACCTTGAGTTTGCTCCTCAATGGTCACCAGTTCGAATCTCCTCATGCCACTGAGATGAGATGAGTATCGGCTGTAAACTTCAGGGACCTGTGGAATTAGTCGAGGTGCGCACAAGCTGGCCGAACATCCACGATTATCCAAAAATAAATTATTGTGAATAATGTCAATCTCCTTGGGTATATAGAAATACATTGGAGTACACATATTTTTTGTCACCTTTAGGCTTTAAACAAAAAAAAAATGTGATTTTAATGTCTCCATCAAAAAATTCAGAGACATAAAATATTTGGTAGCAGCTTTTAATGTCTAATGGTTAATATTGAAGTTAGTTTTCCAACCAATAATGACCATTAAGTTTTCCAATGAGCTATGCTTCAACCCATCCTGGGAGAGCGAGACCAGAAACTTGGAACTCCCACTGGAACTGGTAGGAATAGAATGCTTAATTTACAATAAAACTTGGATTCAATATTTCACTAATCAATGCACAGTAAAAAAAGTTCCAGATTCATAAAGTTTCAACAATTCATGTTCATAATTCAACCAAAACATCACATTTTTACTTTAGCAACAACAAAGTAAGCCTAACCTCTTTCACTTCTCGGTTCGAAACATAGATGAAAAATTAAAAGCAATCCTCTGCACCGAGAGGATTCTTTTGTTTTAACTTTTTTTTTTTTTTGGTATAAATACCAATATATATATAAGGATTCTTTTGCACCGAGAGGCACTGAATTATAATGCATCATCAATACAATTTTAACGGAAATCACATCTATGAAATAAGCAACACAATTATCCACCACTTTTCCAAGATCCCATTTGCAACCCACGAACTAAAACTTCATAAACATCAAAACATGTGCATTGTACAAATAATCCACCCCAAAAAAATTTCTAAATCAAGATCCCAAAAACAAAACAAAAAAAAAAAAAAACAAAATATTACAGGTAAAAAACACAAGTGCATACCAATGAGAATAAGGCGTTTGTCAGGCTTGGAAGCGCATTTCATTCGGCGGAGAAGCTCCGTCATGATGTCTACTGACGGTATGTCATCCAATGCCACCGCTGAGCTCCCCATTACGTTTGTTTTTTTTTTTTTTCCCTCTCTATCTCTTTTGTGGTAATTCTGGTTCTGAGTTGCTTTGTAAACTCAGAAAAAGGTTAGGTACACCAACCTATAGATACAACCTTTTTGAGTGTATGTATATGTTGAGGGGATTTTGAAATTGGGAACAGATTTTAGGGAGAAGAATGATGTCACCCCTAATCTTTTGACTTTGATTTTATATGCCTTGAGACTTGTGCCAGATTTACTTTGTTTGACCATTTTGCCCTTTTGTCTTGGGATGGCAAAGTTCTTGTGTCGTGTCATCGTCTCGTCCCATCTAGACTCTTTATTTGGAAGAATGTATTCTAAAATATTATATTTATGAAAAATGTGTGGTTAAAAAAGAAAGTAAAGTTATTGATGTGATGAAAAATATTATTTTATTGAATAATATGTGATTAAAAATGAGTATAAGAATGAAAATACAAATTTTAATGTATACCAAATAGGGACTATAAATAAGAATATTTTAAGAAGAATTCAGTTTGTATAGATTTTCAACAGAATACTCACAATGATGGCCCATCGTGTATTTTTAAAAAAATGTTTGAGACCCACATGCTATGTGTTATGTTTAATTTAACGGTGATGCTATGGGTACATAGTTGAGGGGATTTTGAAATTGGGAATAGATTTTAGGGAGAAGAATGATGTCACCCCTAATCTTTTGACTTTGATTTTGTAGGCCTTGAGACTTGTGCCAGATTTACTTTGTTTGACCATTTTGCCCTTTTGTCTTGGGATGGCAAAGTTCTTGTGTCATGTCATCGTCTCGTCCCATCTAGACTCTTTATTTGGAAGAATGTATTCTAAAATATTAGATTTATGGAAAATATGTGGTTAAAAAAGAAATTAAAATTATTGATATGATGAAAAATATTATTTTATTGAATAAATGTGATTAAAAATGAGTATAAGAATGAAAATACAAATTTTAATGTATACCAAATAGGGCTATAAATAAGAATATTTTAAGAAGAATTCAGTTTGTACAGATTTTCAACAGAATACTCACAATGATGGCCCATCGTGTATTTTTAAAAAAATGTGTGAGACCCACATGCTATGTGTTATGTTTAATTTAAGTGATTTTTGCTTCTGAGTTTCATATTTTAATTTCCCGATCCGCCCCTCAAAAAGCTCCATTTCCACACTTTGCTATCCTTGCTCTACCCACCTCCACTTGTACCCCTTTTACTTTGATTTTATTTCAATATTTTGAAAAATTAATGTAGAATTATAATTTTTGTAACAAATTAAGCCCTTGTTTGATTTTAATTTGTAGTAAATTTTGATGGAAATTGATTAAATAAGTTGTTGAAAAGTTATAGAGTTTATAAAATATGTGGTTGAAATTAATTATTAGCTTTGATTTGGATCCAAGTTTGAATTTTAATTTCTACCAAACATGAACTAAAATCTTATTTGATACCTCGTTTGTTTCCCATTATTTGTACTCTAGAATTAATTTTTTGGCCATTTTTTCCAACCATGGGTCCCACCGTGACCACCGTGAGATAGTGAAGTCAAAAATTGCGGTTGTGGACCAAGTAACGGCTAGAGAGTGTTTAGTGGTGATTAAAATTAAATTTTTAATAGATTGTGATAAATGTTTTTAAAATGTGTGGTTGAAAAGTTGTGGATTCCATGAAAGATGTGATTAATATTAATTGTTTGACTTTAACTCAAATTAAAATCTGATTTTAATCTGTACCAAATAAGGTCTATAATTTAATTAAAATGAGCAAGAAAATTGAATACAAACAGGGGCTGAATTGTAATCCAATAACAAGTTATGAAAACTTGAAATTATGTGCATCATCGAGATCTTGCAAAAGATCCGACCTTGTTTATTTTAGTGATTGGTACATGGGCGTGTTCGTTCGTGATTAAAATTCAATTAAAATTGAAAATATAGTTGTCATTGGGTCTCACTCGTCTAATAAAAATCAACAATAACGACTAATTTTTCAATTTTAATCTGATTTTAATCTCTACCGAACACGCCCCTAATATCATTCCTAGAATAATTTTGTGTTTATTAACATTAACAAAAATATTGAGTGATGAGATCTAAAACAGACATCGCGAATATTGAGATCAATGTTGGGTTGAATTCTTAGAGCTTGTTTGGTACGGCTTAAAATCCGATTAAAATTGAAAATATGACCGTTATTGGGTCCCCACCCGTCTAATAAAAGTCAACAATAACGGCTATATTTTCAATTTTAATCTGATTTTAATTTCTACCAAACACCCTCTTAGTTTTCAAAATCCTACGACGGTCAAATCAGAAGATGGTAGAATGCAAATTGGAATGTTATGTTTTAACTTAAAATTGATTTTAATTTTTAGTTTCATTTATTTTAATATTTTGATTTAATAGAAAATTAAAAGTCATAATTATATATTTTAAATTACACTTGCTGAATTAATTCTCATTAGTGCAGGGGGTCTAAGTTGAACGCTATAAAAAGGTGGAGATTTTTTACTTTGGACATAACATGAAAACACGACTTGAGATAATACAAAAATGCTCCATCTATATTTTATATTATAGTTCTATAGTTTTGACGACCGATAAGTGCATTTTTTTGCACTTATTCGGAGTCATATTACTAAATGTTTGTGTCATTTTATTATTACATTTTATTTAATTTAAGTTATTTTTATCTTCTTTTAGTTTTGAACCTGTTTATAAACAATTAGAAAAGAAAGGATAAATCGGTCAAATGATGGAAGTTTGGGGACTAATTTGCATGTGACTAAAGTTGAAGTACTAAAATTGAAGTGATTTGATGTGGAGGACCAAGATGGAAGAAAGAATGAAGAAAAGAGCGAAAAAAAAATGACGAAAATCTAGCCTGGGCAAAAGTTGCCCAGTCATATTTGTTGGGCGACTGCCCGACCTTTAACATCATCAACAAAACCAATTTTTTTAGTCGAACAGCCGCCCAATTTGTACTGGCGGGCGCCCAGGTCATTTCGGGAAGAAAATTCTGATTT
>CAIGRS010134332.1:0-11438 GCA_903798395.1 Fraxinus floribunda
AAGCTAAATAAAAACGTTGCCGAAAATCATTTGCAACGTTTTTTAAACGTTGCGAAATACTAGTACCCCAACAGGCTCATCTGCTCTAAATCATCAGGCTCATCTGCTCTAAATCAACTCCCCACTGAGGATTTATCGATTTGTTAGGAAAAGCCATTAGAAATACTAGTACCCCAACTAATAGTTGTTACCCTATAGCATTAGAAGAACACCGTTACAAGTTGCAACGTTGACTCAATTGTTTGGTCAGTAGAATCTACTTCCAGTGTCGGTACCAAAGGTAGGTTTCATAGCCAATGCTCGAGCTTAAGCTCTTTGTCATGTCCCTGATATTAATGGTTCAGAACTTCGAGCACTTACGACCTCAGCCTCGAGGTCGATTACCATGGACTCAACTGAATTCGTAAGGATTATCTAAGTAGAATTACTGCTGTTCTACTTCAGAATAACCAAGGTTCAGTAGGCTTCATCCCCAATACTTCGTTTACTCTTAAGATCTTATCATATACTTTGCCGAACAGATTTAAGTATCCCCGAATTAAGGAATACGATTGAACCACTAATCCAATCAATCATCTCAATGTGTACATGGACATCATGAAAATGCAAGTTGCACCAAACCTAGTAATGTGCAAAGATTTTTTACTAATCCTAACTAATTCTGTTAGGGGTTGGTTCTACCCTGGAGCCCAATTCTATTGCCTTATTTCTAGACTTGGCTAACAAGTTATCCTCCTTATTCACAAGTAGTAGATGCATTAGGAAGACTGCCGCATATCTCATGCAACTTCGCCAAGGGGAAAATGAGTCCCTACGCTTCATGACATGGTTTAAAAAGAAAAACTCTAGATACCCAACCTATATATTACAACAGCTGTCTCTATCCTTACATATGCTATAAAGTGTGAAGAATTAAAAATGTCATTGTCCGAAACCCCGCAAAAATTAATGACCAAGCAACTCACTCAACATGGAGAAAACCATGTATTCAAGGAATAGTAGTCTGACTTCTGAGAGGCCCGAACATAAGAGACAATACAAGTCAAATCTACGTTAAGATATAGCTGGGGATAAACAGAGATAAGAGGTACCACTGACATCATTTACTCATTTAAACACTTCTAGGTTCAACATTCTAATGGAGATCAAGAATCTCATGGAACTTAAATGGCCCTTGAGGATGCAGCCCCCTCCTGATTCTAGAGACAAAAGCAAGTATTGTGACTTTCATCGAGACCATGGGCATACCACAGAGAATTTCAAAGCCTTGCAAAGGGATATTGAAGCTTTAATTAAAACAAGGGTTTATATTGGTTATAACAAATGCCCAAGGAATGATAATAACAAGGGAAAGGCCTCTGAGGTCAGAGGCAGTGGTCAACCTACAACAGAGACCATTAATATCATTGTCAGGAGAATAACATCAGGGGAAGACTTGAACAGTAGATGAAAGCAATATACCTGGAAATATCCCAACCTCAAGGACAGCTCATGACAACATTGAAGACAATACATTTGGGTCAAAGGACTTAGAAGGTATATCATTTCCTCATGATGATGCCTTAGTCATATTAACAATTATTGCTAACTTTGAAGTAAAAAGAATTTTGGTCGACAACGAGTGTACAACCAATGTATTATCTCATGAGGCCTTTACTAAGATGAAAATCTCGACAGAACAACTAAAGATAGTTAAAACTCCACTTCAAGGATTCGGGGATGGAGTCATCATCCCTGAATGAATCATCGTGCTTCCTCTCACCCTATGTTCAGGTTAGAAACATGTCATAGAAATCACAGCCTTCCAGGTAGTTCGTGCTTCGATGACTTACAACACTATACTTGGGAGACCACTAGTTCATGCTTCGATAACTTACAACACTATACTTGGGAGACCGCTACTTAACAAGATCGAAGCTATTGTATCTACCCTCTACCCTGCCTTGAAATTCTCCATGAGTAATGGAGTTAGATTGTACATATAGACTAAATAGTGGCTAGACCTATGTTACTAGCATCCAGGAAATAGGCACAAACGCCATGTAGCTTTTGACACTTGAGTTTGAGCTTGAGCAATAAGGAAGACTTGCTCTAGTTGAAGAATTGATAGAGGTCGAGATCGAGCTTGACAAAAAGTCACGGTTGGCCAGAATCTTCACGTAACTCTTATGGCTGAGCTCATTAGTTGCCTTTCGTATAACATTGATGTATTTGCATTGAAGGTTGAGGACATGCCATGGATTGACCCCAAGGTTGCAGTGTATAAAATCAATATAAACCCAAGGCATAAGCCAGTTAAACAAAGGAAGAGGTAGTTTACCCTAGAATGTCGAGAGGTCAAATGTGAGGAGATAGGTATACTGATCGGTGTACAATTTATTTGTGAAGTCCAATATCTAGATTGGCTCGCCAACGTCGTTCTCATCAAGAAAGCCAATGGTAAATGGCAAGTTTGTATTGATTTCACCAATCTTAATAAAGCATGCCCTAATGATAGTTATCCCTTTGTCAGATTGATAACCTAGTGGACAACACATTGGATAAATTATATAGCTTTATTGATGCATTTTCTGGTTATCATCAGACCCTCATGGATAAAGAAGATCAAGAGAATAAGCCTTTCATGGCTGACTTTGCCATATATTTTTATAAGATCATGTCATTCAGATTGAAAAACATAAGGGCAACATATCAAAGGCTCATTAATAAAGTCCTTGTAACCTGATTGGAAAAAAAATATTGAGGTTTACATTAATGACATGTTAGGCAAGAGCAAACAGGTTGACCAACATATTATCGACCTCGAGGAAGTATTCACCATACTTCGAAAATGTCAAATGAAATTAAACCTTGTGAAATGCGCATTTGGAGTGGCATCGGGGAAATTCTTAGGCTTCATGATCACGCACAGAGAAATTAAGGCTAATCCAAATAATATATAAGCTTTAGCATTCATAGAATTACCTAGGAGCAAGAAAGAGGTACAAAAATTGACAGGCCAGGTTGTCGCCTTGAATAGGTTTATGTCTTAAGCAACAAATAGATACTTTCCTTTTTTCCAAGGTTCTGAGGGGTAATCAAAACTTTAACTGGAATGAGGAATATGAAAAAGCTTTCCAAGAGGTCAAACAAACATTGGAAACACCACTAGTCTTATAAAACTCGAGCTTGGAAATACTTTGTTTTTATACTTAGCCGTTTCTCAAATGCAGTAAGTAGTGTATTAATGAATACAGTTAACAAGGCTCAACAACACATCTACTACGTAAGCAAATTATTACTCAACGTAGAGACCAGATATACGTTGGCCGAATGCCTTGCTCTTAACTTGGTCATGGTAGTACGAAAGCTACGGTAATATTGTCAATCTCATCCAATTGTAGTGCTCATAAACCAGCCACTCATACATATACTTCTGAAGCCTGACGTTTTAGGAAGACTACTAAAATGGCCAATTAAACTTGATGAATTTGATATAGAGTTCAAACCTTAACCTTCCATTAAGGCGTATGCCTTGGTTGACTTCATATCAGAACTCACCCCAAGACCTTAGGGAATAACCCAACCATCACCATAGACATTTGGGAAATATTTATAGATGGAGCATCTGACTCTTTGGGCTCAGACATAGAGGTTATAATTATTAGCCCAGACAAGCTCACATAAATTAAATGTGCACTTAGATTTGAATTCAATGCTACAAACAATGAGGTGAAGTATGAGGTCGTCATTCCTCTAGAGGTTACTAACAATCTTGAGCTTGAACATATCAAGAATCTTAGTGTCTTACAACTAGTGGTTGGTCAGATTGAATGTACATTTGAAAGAGAAGATGAGTTTAAATTGTTTAAAAGTCCATGATCTTCAAAGACGATTCAAGAACTGTGAAATTATAAAAATTGCCTAAGCCGACAATTGTAAAGTCGGTGCCTTATCTAAACTCATCTTCATAGAAGTAGATGGATTTGATAGGATAGTCCACATCAAAATTGTGACGGAACCTAGCATAAATCAAACATCCAACATCATGGACATTGATCATGAACCCTCATGGATGGACCCAATAATTAACTTCTTAACTAATGCAAATTTACCAGAGGATCCTCGAGTGGCGAGAAGTGTCCGATCTAGAGTAGCAAGGTACTACATGATCAGAGAGGTTATATTCCATAGGAGCTTCACACTCCTATATCTAAGGTACCTTAGACCTTTAAAATCATCCCATGTCATAACAGAATTCTACGAAAGAGTGTGCGAGAATCATCAAGGAGCTCGAGCTCTAACCTTCAAACTTATAAGGTATGGGTATTACTTGCCTAACATGAAGAAAGATGCCTCAAGATATATTAAGAAATGTGACAACTGTCAAGGGTTTGACAACATCATCCATTCACCCGCTAATGATTTTACCCACATCCACTATTCAGCTCTCTTTGAATAATGGGTAGAGGCAGAACCCCTAGGAATAATTTTAGAGCCCAAGCTTTAGGGCATTTATTGGGAAATCCATTGTTCGTAGGTTCGGGATACCTAAGGTTCTCATAATTGACAACGACAAATAGTTCAATAATTCCCAATTCCTTTACACCAACCTCGGGATTAACCATCATTTGGCATCAGTTTCATATCTACAAAGTAATGGCATTGCTAAAGTGACAAATAAGATTATATTGTAAGACCTCCGAACAAAGATCGGGGATGCTAGGGGTACTTGGCCTGACGAGCTATTTGTTGACCTATGGTTGACGTCTCGTTTTGATTATCACAAACAAATTATTTTTATTTCTAACAAATTGATTTCAAGTATCTATAGTGATCATTGCATAGAATCGATGACACGAAGTTCGAGGTCAAGTAATTTGCGTACGAAGATCGACGTGGAAACAAATTCGCAAATCAAGGCTATAAAGAACAATATTGAAAAACCCGCAAAGAGTAGCCTCAATGAGAATAGAGACAAACGTCGATGAATGGTCAAGCAATGCACATTAAGATGTTCAAAACACAGTACTTAGACGTTTCACATTTATGTAAAGGTAAAATGCTTCAACACTTGGCAAATAATCACAAATGATTGCATAAGATCTTTATCAAGTCACTTACCTTGAAAATAATACGTGAGAAGGTACTTCAAGAAATTGCATCAAATGAAAAATCACGTAAGAAAACGTCTGGGGGCAAAATGCCCATTCGGACATCTGGATGACATCAAACGATAGCTTACACGATCCGACGTCTGGATGCCTTGTCCGGATGGATAGAGTTTTGGTCGGTTTGAGTGCTATAAATACCTCACTCACTTTTAACTTGCCATAACTTTTCTTGAGCATTAAAGTGAGGCTTTTATTGATCCCAACAACCTTATTTTTATCTTTAGAAGATCAAAAGCATTAAATTCTTGAAATACTTTTTGAACGATTAAAACCTTCTGAAAATTCCTACTTCATTAAAAAGCTCTTCAACCTAAACACTTTGAGCTACACTATTTGCCATCTATTGAAGTGTTTTCCTCTTCTCTTCTTGTACTCATCTTTGGATCTATTATTAGATAAAAAGAGAAGACTTCTCTTGTAAAATTCATTTTGGATTGTTGGTCGTGTTGAGGTCCCGAAAATCTCAACATTGTAAAATGATCGGTGCTTCTTGGTTGAAAGTCACCAAAAGCTTTGTAAAGGGTTAGATTGCACCATAAGTCAATCAACATAGTGAAAAAGGCCTTGCTCGTGCTGGAGAGCTTGGTAACGAGGGGATGTAGATCATTGCGTTGGATTGAACCTCCATATTATATCGTTTGTACTTTCTAACCCTTTTTACTTAATGTTTTCACTTTGTGCAAGTTCATATTTTCTCATTTACGTGCTTACCTATGTTTGGTTTATTTCTCTATCATTTGTGTATTCATTAGATTAAAATCTTGAGTAATTAACAAAAAAGTTTTAATAACCAATTCACCCTCCTCTTGGTTAGCCGATCTTGGGCTTTCACTATCCTCTATACTTTGGACATACCGAACATCTCACAAAACGACGAGTAAGACCCCTTGCATGCTAGCATTTGGTATTGAGGCTATAATTCCAATGGAAGTTAGACTTTCCAATCTTAGGCATCTAGAGCCTAAGGTCGAGGGTCGCACAATTGAGTACCTACACCTCCTCGAAGAGGTATGTAAGCAAACTGCCTTAAATTTGCGTCCTACTAAAATAAAAACAACAAGACACTTCAATAATAGAGTAAGACCCAAAAAGTTCAAAGTTGGGGGACCTTGTACTTAGAAGAGCCGAAGCTGTTGGTCATGCCCTCTGCAAACTTGAGTAGATTTGTGAAGGACCTCTTGAAGTCATACAACAAGTCCACAAAGGAGTATACAACTTGAATGATATCTCAGGAAGACCACTTTCCAGACCTTGGAACACTGACAATTTGAAGATTTATTACAAGTAGCTTGCCTTACCTTATTTATTAGTTTACTTAGTTCTTTTTTTTAAATAGGCTTGCATGCCCCCACATGCTTTTACTTTTCAGTTGGTTGGGCCTACGTACCCATTTTTTATTTGTAGAAAAGTTTTACTTTAATTAGTAGTTGAGATCTCATCCTAGTAAAGTTCATTTTTTCCAAGATTAATATTGTTAAAAATCTTGCCCCATGCAAGTACCTCAAAGCATTGACCCGCTTAAGCCATGTCCTGTACAAGTACTCAAAGCCATGTCCTGTGCAAGCACTCAAAGACTTGCCCTACACAACCACCTCAGGTGTCAACTTTAATTGTCAAAATTTCCAAGTAAGTTTACCGAGAATATTACCCGAACATTTGAAAAAAATCATATCTAAGAACTCCATCGCCAGGTCATAAAGTCGTTGGGCATTATTCAATTTATATATAATGCGAACATTTGAAATCCAGTCTTATAGCTCAAGTTTGATCAATTCACTTTTGGTTCGACCTTGTCGTCGAGCTTAGTTCCTTAACACACACCCGGTTAGAGGGATTGGGTTAGATCAATTTGCATCAAGTCGTCAAGCTTAGTAATTTTAATAACAAAAACCATCCTTTAAGATTAGATCTACTTATCATTATTAAGTACAACCTGTCCTTCAAGTATGTTTCTCAAGAAAGCATTCTTATGATTGTTTAAATGAATGAAAAGTGAAGTGGTATTTATAGCAATCAAAACGTAATAAATTTTGCCAAGCCGGATGACCAGTCCGGTCGATCGCTAATTTTCACATGACCAATATAACCGTTTGTACAGTCAGAATTGTCAGATTTTGGACCGTTTGGAGAAGTCCGGTTGATCGTTGACCTTTTTTTCTTTGAAGATATGATCTAAGTTTAAGTATCACTTTGAAAGATCAATCTTACATTTGATCAAAAATATTTTATTCAAGTAATATGAAATTAACTCTTTTGATCAAAAATGTTTTATGCAAGTAATATGAAATTAACTCTTCGTGCACAAAATGATTTTTGAGCTATTGTCATTCATTACTAAAGATCAAAGTGTTATACATTTGCATATGATCTCAAAATCATAGTCTTTGATCTTGCTTCGAAATTTCTTTCTTGCCGGCTCTTAAACTCTTGATCTTGATCTTTCTTGACGTTTGGCTTTAATGCTTGACTTTGATCTTGACCTTCTTCATGAGTTCGATTTGATTGTCTTGATTTTGTTATTTTCAGCTCCTGTCTCGAATGATTTGACTTGAATGCTTAACTTTCACTTTNAAATCAACCATAGGTCAACAATTACATGATAAAATTTTTTAAAAACATTACGTCATCAGGACAAAAGAAAGCTTGGGATACGAATGGAGATGGAAAAACACCTAATCTAGTTAAGTAGCCTCAGGTGCCGTGTTGGCGTCCATTATAACTTCTCATCCCTATCATCCTTGATCCATTTTTCGTCATAGTAGCTTTCTCAACATCTGATAGTACAAAGCTCTTCGCGATCTCCAGGATTGTCTTTAGATCCTCAACACTGACCTTGGGAATCTTGGTATGAAGAAAAGCCCAAGCCTTTTTTAGAGCATGAAAGTATGAGCCCATCACAAACTTGCCTTTCAGCCTATTAAATTTCTCAAACTTTTAAAGTCCTCGACCACCAATTATCGAGCATGGTAGAGCTTAGCTTCAAAATCCTTCTTGGTCTGCTTAAGGTAGAGCTTTAGCTTATACTCTTCGACCTCATCCCTCGCTATCCTAACCTCATCTCGAGCTTTCTGCTGCTCGTTCCTCGTGTCATCGAGCTTCTTCAAAAGAAGGTACGCTTAGCCTTGAAGTTTATGATCTTTTTATCCCGGAGCTCTACTAACTCAATAAGCCCAACAACTTTATGGGATTCATCCATCCCTTACAAAGAAAGACCCCGAGTTATGTTCAAAGTCTAAAAAAGAAAATAAAGGCTTGAACAAACAAGTTGGGATAAAAACTTGATAAAGAAAATATGAATAGTAATCGAGATTACCTTTAGGGTCAACATGATCATAGCTTTCATGCCTTTACTGAACTCGACGTCCCCTCGATATTTGGTAATGATGCTCGGGGCTAAAGGGCAACGTTCGTAGTCTTCAGTGATAAGGATGAAGTCATCCTTGAGGTCTACAACCTCAAAAATAATGTTGGGCTATGAAACTCGAGGATTATCATTTTGATGCTGAGCCCGAGAAGTATTTCCCTGGGTTGAGGTTTTCCCGGGTTAGGGCTCATCCTTCTTGCACCTTCCAACCTAGGCAGATTAGGAGTACAATCCCTAGACCTCTTCCTCCCTTTCTTATACATATGGGCTCTCACTTGGTGCTCTTTGGACTTTGAGTTAACAACTCGACATAGAGCAGCTAGATCAAATGACATGCCTACAAAAATAATTACAAAGTAATAAGCATTAGGTGAAGTTCTCTATAAGTAGAAAAAGTAATATTGAAGAAAAAGAAACCCTACCATCAACGTTGGCTACATCCCCGAGGATGTCTCGAGTTCATACACCAGAGGATCAAAGTCCTATAATTTTTGCATATCCCTTTCTAAGGTCTCAAAATATGTGCGACCTTTATAAAACCTCGCCTTGTGAGGTATCCCCATCGAGGAGTAAAAGGGAAATCAAGCTTTTGGGAGAATAATATAGAACCACTTCTCTTTCCATCTCTTTAGAGAGCTAGGCATCTTTAGGATCCTAAACCCTCCTCAGGATGAAGGTAAGTAAAGCAGGTAAAATGTGGTAGTTGTTTAAGCTCGAAGACCATACTATAGAGATCAAGGTATAGTGTAATACGTATCTGTAGGCTATAAAGAAATAAAGAGCATTCGCCCCCATTGGGCACTAATTGTCCATGGGCACATATTATGCTTGACTAGGAAACCTACAAAAAATGGGTATAGGGGCCGCATAAATCTCCCCTTCAGGAATTCCTAAAAATAACAAACTCTCCTTCTCAAGTCCTAACCATCCTATCCTCGGGTCCTAGAGTTCAACAATCGCAATTTGGAATAAGCCCTGACTCCCTAGTTGCCGCTAACGCTAAATGCTCCTTAAACTTACAAGAGTGGTTGGGATAGGTCAACTGGGGTGGTCCACCCTATGCCCAAGGTTGAGCCTCTAGAGGGATGGCCATGGGAATTATCGAAGTTCCAATATCTTCAAGTTTTGTACCCGAGATCATTACTAGACATCTCCCCAAATGAAAAGTTTCTAAGGAAATAACTTAAGTTCTCGAGCTCTTACCTTAACCTCAATGCTTAAAATACCAAAAATATTCCTATTCTCGAGGATTTCTAAGAGAGAGTGAAAAATAAAAAAATGAAAGGTGAATGTGGTATTTATAGGTGTTAATAAGAAAGGCCAAAGGTCGCCACCTGGGCCTTTAGATTAGGCTATGTGTTGCTTATCCAGTGCACCCCTCTTTAACCATCGTTTCTCATTTGAAGCTTACGTTGGAATCATAATAGCCCTCGAGAATATGATCATTCCAAAAGTCTTCGACCATCAAATGCCAAGAAATTTCCCAACTATTGTGCATCTCATCCCTGAACTTCTAGCATGGATGTACGAGGGCCATTGATATGGAGGAATTTTGCTAAGCACGAACACTTCCATCCTGAGGACCATCGACGATATATTCCAAACACTTAATCATTTGTTTTATTGAATTGGACAAGTATGCTCAGGGTTGAGCATGGTCGGGTGTTGCTTTAGTATCACAACTTTTAGTATCCTCAACCAATTCACTTGGCCTACTTTCTCCCCCTAAATACTTGATCTGTCCTTGGATGATCAAGGAACACTATCCTGAACTTCATACCTGAGCAAATACACCTTCAAAGCAAGCTTGCTGCAACCTTCGTGCTTGGGTTATTCCTTGGTGTATCACACTTTACCTAAGGGTGCCTTGTCCTCGAGCTCCATACTTATGCCAATTTTATGTCCTTATACTTACCTAGTAAAACTCAACTTCCACATCATCAAGTTTCTTAAACTAAGATAAACTTCGATGTCCCAATAAGATTCCATTACCTAATCCCTATTGAACTCTAGCGCTATCTATCTTAATTAAATAATGTATCAAGCAACCTAGTCCTAACAGGACTTAACCACCTATCTCTATAAATACAAGAACTTAATTCATTATTCAGGTACGTTTTTACATGATTTTCAATTTATAACCTCACGCATAGTCTCTTTCTAACTTAAGTATCAGAAGGTCAATGATGACACACCTTCAAGCCTTCGTTTCAAGTATAGAAGATTCTATTCGTGTTCATCCTACGCCATCAAGCTCAGGAATCAACGGGTGCGGATTTTTGATACCATCAGATATAATAAAAATTCATAACCTTACGTACTTAGGTCAAGAATGTACTTGATTGATGGTCGTACAACAAAAGGAGAAATCAAATTCTTTACCATACTTTAAAATTTCCATGCACATGTTTCGTGATTTTCTATACATATGCTACTATTTAAATCATTCAAGTTACATAACATGTATGCAAGGAAAAAAGTGGGAAAAGAAAGAAAAATCATTTTTCCTTTAGTAAGTCTATATAAAAGTTTAAAACTTAAGATCTAATACTAAGTTGTGATGATCTAGATCTTAGAATTTGGATTTGTTACCAAAACATGCTTATTAAGTCTTCAAAATTTGGGTTAAATTAATTTTTTTCTTATTTACTTTTTTATTTCGTAAATTACCCTTACATTCTGGGATAAGTTTCAACAACTAGCAGAAACAAAAGGTTATGTTAGTTAGCTTAGGTTCGTTGAAGAAATGAAATAAAATGAAGGATGGAAATAGAGACTAGCATGCATTAATGGAGTTTGAACTTTGAAGCGCTCTCTCTACCTAACAGTCAATCTCAATTGAACCATTAGATGGTGTTACGGGTCAGATTGGACCCTCCACTTCACCCTCCACGTGCCGCCAGGCTGGACCTTGGCCACGC